>NCKU01005009.1:307-10941 GCA_003675995.1 Dinothrombium tinctorium
GAAATTTCATGTTGTTTACACTTTTTTTGTTGAAATAATTAAGTTTAAAATCGTACGGTTTTATAGGAGACACTCTGTATAATTTCTTCAAAGCGTTAAGTTGAGATAAGTTGAATTATTTTGTTTCAAATGATGAAAGAATTGATATAACGATGTAAAAACCAAAAACGAAATAATAGTCATGCATAAATTCCTCAACACTTGCTAATATTATTTACAAGGTCCGTTAAAAAACAAGCCGCCCTCTTTCAGATGTCAGAGCGGCCATATGGCAATCGCATGTATAACGATGATCAAAAAGTTGCTTATCTTCCATATGTTGATAAGAGTTTTAAATTCCAGTAAAAATTATCAAATTAAGGAAAAATCCTTTGTAAATTATTTACTCCCAGGATTTTAAATGAAAGTCATTCATACGTATAAACATAGAGGTAGAAGCATAATTTTGTTGAAAAAATAATTATTTTCTCACCAAATTGAGGCTTTTTCTAAGAATTTGCACTTTATTATAAAAATATTGATCAGCGGTTACGGTGTCCATGAAGAAAATCAGTCCGTTAACACTGAGAAGAAGAAATACACAATTTCCCAATTTTCTGAATATCTATATACTCTCTTTCATCATTAAACCCTTTAAACGGTTTTATCTACCGGCTTTTTATCCGCTTTGGCGAACACGTTAAAAATATTCTAAAATTTCATTGACGATATAAAAATGACATGCTTCATTTACAAATATTAACATGTTAACTATATTCTGGCTCAATAAGACAATCTGGCGAGTTACCCGATATGGCTTTAAGCCGGATTCTTTTGCCATTTGTCACATAGTCCCGAATCTTAAATTTTATGCTAAAATTTTTTTCAGTTATGACTATACCTTTGAGTTTATAAAGCTTTCTTGGACCTAAATGACCTGACTTTCGGGCAATCCGGAATTATCTCACTCATGCGGCAAGTCTCGGACAAAGCCATTTTCTTGAAATTTTTTAAGCACTTTTGACGCAGAAGGTTTGCTTGCATATCTTCCCTTCTATTAATCTGTCTAAATTCAATAATTTCTTCTGTAAAGCTTTTTAATTCAATGCATTTATTCCTCAAAGATATGTGTTGTTCGGTTAAAAGTGGGATGTTTGCGGAAATGCCGTAACTTTGGAATGCATCAACCGATTTATTTTATGTATCGTTCTGTTGCGGATGTTCTTGCAGAACTAGGTGAAATATCAAATTTTGTGGTTTGACCGGTAAAAAGTTATTCGATCTTATACAGTAAACCGCACAAAAATCCTCCACCCTTCCATGTATATGCGCATTTGGGATGGGAGGTTTTTGTGCGGTTTACTGTATGTGTTGCGTTTTAATTAACCCACCCTGCATACACGTGTTTTTTAAATCGCTTTCCACATAAAATACAACACTGTTTTCGATTTGAGAGTGATCAAAGCTGAAAAGCAATCGTAAAACAAAGTGATCAACTAAAATACTAGCGTCTTGATTCATAAAAATAATTTAAAGTCGCGTTTCATAGCTTATTTGTTTGACTACAATGACTTCTCTCAGAATAACGCCTTTCTCGCATAACTGAACATTACTTGATTACTAAGTCAGCTAAGAAAATGTTGTAGATAAATTTAAAAACATTAAAATAACAAACTAAACACATTGTGTTTCTCAGGCCGTGGCAATATTAAAACATACAAAACAATACTAATTCGTATGTTAGTAAGCGTTGTTTCCGATGAATTAACAGTTGAGTTTGATCAGAGAGACATAAGAAAATGTGCAATTTTCGGATGATTTGCGTGCCGAAAGATTCGTGTTTTGCGAGCGCAATTCATAGTTGGTCCTTCATTTGACGCGTTTCAAATCTTGCCTTCGGTCGGCTAAACAGTCGCCTTCTGTCGGCTAAAAACGAAAGGAAGCATTTCGAATTGAAGCGCGATTCGATGTGCGTTCAAATCGCAAGTAATGGATCTCGAAAACGGGCCATTCTTTTATCGTTTGAGACAAGGTTTACTCTTTATTCAAACAAATGTCAAACAACTGTTCGAACTTTGCGAAAATGACTTTTGCGATGAGAACGGATTCACGCCGGAAAACGTGGCGAAAGCTCGCGAACTGGATGCGGACGTCAGACAAACCTATTTTGAGATATGCGAATTGAAGAATAGAGTGAAATGCGATTCAATCAATGTTGATGACGTCGAAAATCATTTCAAGTCGCTTCAAAACTCTTTGGTCGATTTCGAAAGCAAGAGCAAATTGCAAAGTTTCGGTTACAAACCGTGGGAACGACCGCCTTCAAAGTTCGATGCAATCGACAAAGAAGTGACTAACTCTCAAACGGCCGCATCAGAAGAAAAAGCTCAAGTTCCACTTTTGCAACAAACGCCGAAATCGAGTAAATCCAAGAATAGAGCACTGCGGTCAACGTTTAAGGTTTACAACAAGGAAGATGCTAATTTACTCACGAACTCAAGATTTACTGGGAAAGCAAAGCGAACACCGCAACTCTATGATTTCGGTGTAAATGCAAACCGTTTCACTCTTTTACCGAAGCATTTTTATCCGCCATCGATCGATGATGACGACAGAAATTTTGAGCTGAATACCAAGTCGAAAGCTGCGAGTAACTTCGACAATGCTTTAAAGATCAATCGAACGTTAAACGCTGTCAGCGCACCGCAAGTGTCACTTTTTGAAGGAGATCAGGTCACCGTTGAATTTACTCCAGGAATGACAACCAGGAGACCGGCATCAGTGCACCGAGTTAAACAGGCCCCTTTGCAACCTATTTTACACAGACCAGTGGAGCCAAAAAGCGAGAAGGTAACCCCAGAACAGCCCATGTTATCACAGTCACCGAAGATGAAATTGTTAAAATCTATGAAAAAGCAATCAACTCCAGAAATGCCAACTCTTTCTTTGAACGACATCTGGCATAAGTACCAAAATAAGTGAATACATTAATACTCTTAATTTTGTAGCTTTTTTTACCGATCGATTTTAAATAAAATTAGAAATTTTAACAAATCAACTATCATTTACATCGTTGATGTCTAAATCGTCCAAATCTTGAAAGAGAGATTCATCAACGTCCACGACCTGACCTTCGAAAGCTGCGAACTCTTCGCCTTCACCAATAAACGCCAAGTCGGATTCGTTTAAAGTTTTATCTTTTTCGAAAAGTTCTTTTCCAGTCAATTTCTTGTTGCACAAGTCGATCGACTGTTTCTGATTGATTTGTGCCATTTCCAATTCGAATTTACGCTTCCACGCGAGAAAAGATTCAACGGTAACACGGGTTCCTTCAAACTTCTTCATTTCAGCCTCCTCTTCTTCGCGCTTTCTGCGTTCGACTTCTCGCTGCTTTTCGACTTTCTGCTGATCTCTTTTAGTGTTTAACCATTCTGTAGCAACAGAAACGAGTGTGAAAACCATAACCATTCCTAAATTATTGTTGGCCTCATTATTCAATAGTTCCAACAGCTGCTGCTCGTCATTTTCATCGAAATTGTCACCGGCAAGCGACACTTCGATTTCAGGTGCTTCTTCGGGATAGTTTCGAGTGAATGTGAACGTCAACTGCAATTCGACTGCAAAATTGAGCGCAATAAAACAAAAGAAGAGAGAATTAAGAGCAACTAACGTTCACTGTCAGTTGAATTGTCACCATTTACATTTATCGAGAATTTAATCGGCGTGCTTTTCGAAATCACTGAAAAAGAGAATGTGAGACGAACGAAAGCTCGAAAGTGTGAAAACCTGTGATTTCGTTGCAATAAATTGATTCCAAAGCCTCGATTTCATTGATCTGCTCTTCGAGGCACAACTCTGCGCTCATTTTCAACACACGTGCGCTTTGTTTGTCTCGCTTCAGCGACGTTTTCTCCTCTTTTGCCGACTTTCGAAAAGCGCGTTTTTCGTTCGTTTCTCGCTTAGGCTTTAAAGTGAGAGCTTCTCGACGCTACTACGCTGAGAGTGGAGATCGCTTCACTTCAGTGTTCGCAAATTGTTCTATACTTGAACTCAAAAATTAACCGCTTTCATCGGCGACAAGCGCGCAAAGTGTTATTCGCAACTGTCACACGCAAACTTTTCACTTAAATGGCTTGTGAAAAATTGCCTCTAATGCTATCGGAGAACGTCGCAACCAATTTTCATCGCGTTTCTTTCTTTCGAAATTTGTTTTTAAAAGCTTCGAATTAATAGCGTAAAATTAGCATAAATTAGAGTAAAAATAATTTTATACTATCACGAAGCTCTAAATGAAGTGCTTGAAGAATAGTATTGAATGAAAGAATCCGATGAAAAGTGGTTGAGACATTCTCCAATAGCATCAAAAACAATATTCTCCAATTTATTCAAATACAAACTTCACGGCTGAATAAAAATGCTTGCTTTGCCTATGAAAAGGCAAATTTTTGCGCTCACATTTAGAACAATTTGTATGCAAAGTTTGATTGAAATGCAGCCTCAACTTACAAAGCGCTTCCTCGCACAATTCACTTTCATTTCTACTCTTTATTTAATTGTTGAATTAATTGCTTTAAGCACTCATCGCTCGCATTCAAATTCTTGTTATGTTTGTGAGAGCGCTGCAGTCCGCACACAATTCAATCGCAGAGTCAAAAGATGATTTGTTTTGAAAAGAAGCGAAAGATTGCGAAAATGCGATTAACGAACAAGTCGAGGGAACGAGTAGAGAGAGGCGAGAAGAGAAGAGATCACGAATTCGGATCGTTGCGATCATTGCGAATGCTGAGATTGTTTTTTGAGACCACTCACTCAAAAAAACACTTTCTCTTATCTATTCTTTCGTGAAATATTACTGAATACTCATCAAACATCAACACATTGATCGAGCTCTTGCGATGCTATTGTTCTCGCGGTGCAGCGATTTGAATAAAGATTACGATCTCTTAAGAAGAAAATTCTTTTAAATACGGTCGACCAATATTTGTGTTTAGTAAATAACGTGTTTAGTAATTAAAATCGTGGGCAGCATTTTAAAAAATAGTCCGCCGATCGCAACGATTGTGGTCATTCAGCGAAGTGAACAACTTGATAAAATAAAAGTGAATAAGTTGACTGCATTCTCGTCGATTTACACAAGGCGATAAATATAGAAAGCGCTTTTTAAGAACGAATACAGGACGCGTATCAATAGTACACAACTTTCTTTTGCACACTTTTAAATCGGAAGTGCTTAATGTTCGCTTTGCACGCACTTTTCTTTGCTTTTGAATGCAGTCAACGCTCGCGAAAGCATTTGCGAAAGTTCCTGAATTCGGCTACTTAATTGTCGCCACTATTTTCCTAACGTCTAACCAAACAGTTAATCAGACAATTAGAAATTAGGTTTTGGATGCACTGTTTCGTTCTTTTATTCATACTTATCGATAAAAAACTTTTCTAAAGAAATGTTTTGAAGTTTGAAAAGCAGACGAATTCAACTTTTATTTTCTAAGTTTGTATTACTTTCACCTCTTTCATTGTTTCTTCTCGCTGTCGATATGCTCACAATTGAATTGAGTTTTATTGAATTGTATTTAGAGTTGTTTCATTGCGAACTTAGTACTAAACTTTTCTCCAATCGCTTTATTGCTT
Source organism: Dinothrombium tinctorium (assembly GCA_003675995.1). NCBI lineage: Eukaryota > Metazoa > Arthropoda > Arachnida > Trombidiformes > Trombidiidae > Dinothrombium > Dinothrombium tinctorium. Next base: position 5,918 of record NCKU01005009.1, read on the forward strand.
AAATCGTTTTGAATGTGACAGGAAACGCAAAGAAAATTCATTTTGACTATTTAAGCGTTTTTGAGGAGAAGTGACAAACGAAAACTTTCGAAAAAAAAGTTACAAACAAAACACGCAAAATGTTTGCGATGCTTTTATTTCGATGAAACTTGCACAATCACACGATGGGTCTGTTGGTTTTTTTCTGAAATTACTTTTAACCAACGCAATTAAAGCTTTTGCTAAACTGTACTTGTAAAGTGATTTTTTTGTGTGAATGCGTAAATTTTAAAACAACTATAATCATGTGTATTCCTCTTTCATTTTCAGCAATTTAATGATATTTGAAACAGAAAGCAGGTTAAATCAATTTAATTACCTCGTGTTTGAATTACGAATGAGGCCGTTTCGTTGATGGCCTTAAACTGCGTTGGGGCGTTTGAAGACTTTCGCTTCATTTTTTGTTTTTCAATAATTCATTTCATTTCAAATTGAATTTTAACACAATTTTTCCCTTTTGTTTACAATGTTGATTACGAATGTTTTCGTGTAATGAAACAGAAAATTATTTCAATGGTGCTTCTTCTCTAATTTTGCTTATCGACAATTTCGGTCAAATCGAACTTCTTTTTTTCACAAGTTTGATGTTTTGTCGATCGAAAAGCTTGAGATGAAACTCGCCTTTTGTGTACCATAGATTCAATAAAAGCAATCGTAAAAATAAAATGAATTCATTTGAATTTGAAGTCGGGTGCGCAAAAATCAAAGTTAATCCTATCCTTCAATTCATTTCATCTCGTCTCTGTTTTCAAATGCAAATTTAATATTCAAATAATGAATGCAAAACGAGCGAAATAAAAACTTTCAACTTTTTTTGCTTGAATTCAATTTTTTAATACAAAAGAATTTTACAACTAAAACTACATTTAAATTGCTAAAAAATTTTTTCACCGTCTAACTTAGCGTTCAAAGTTAAATTTTAAATATTCACTTAATTCACGAACGAGTCACATTATTATTAATGATTTTTTTTTCATTGATTTTACACAAAAACAGATAGAGAAAGTCAGAAAGTACAAATTGATTTTAAGTTGAGAAGGTACGCTGATCTTATTTATAATTCAACATTAAATATAATTATGAGTGGAAAGACACGCTATTCATTTATTTCTCACTTGCTTCATTTGATCTTTGTTTGCCTAGTAACATATACTCAATATTTGAACAACTCGAGCTTCTGTCAATATTTTAAGAAACTTATCTCATCATTTACGTTATTGATCTATGATCGATTCGCTTTACTTTCTCTTAATTACTTCAAATGAATGCTGTGATACTGCAATTCCAATTATGAGAAATTAGAAGAAAATCTAAAAACGCGTGTCATTATTGAATGGCTTAAAACAAAACGAAAATCGAAATAATCCAAAGTAAAAAATTATTTTCAAATCTTTTTAGATCTGAAAACTCTCGTTTGTTAGAAATATTGACGAATACATTCAAGAGTTTTTCTTAGCTGTCATTTATCTCTTAAAATCCCAATCGTTTAAGAGATCACGAAAGAATATAAATATAAATTCTGATCATATGACAAGTGCAATCGCATTTTTCTCAAGATCAAGTCTGCAATTTTTCCTCTGTTTTTTGGTCATTACGCTATTCATCTTTTTGATTCTGTCTTCTTCAAGCATCAAAATGATAATCGCTTCGCCAAAACGTTCACCATTTTACAATTTTAATTCTTAATTTTTTGATTTATAATTATTTTTTAAAATTTAAAATGAGCAGAAAAACTAGCATAAAAATTTCAATATAATTAGTTTTACGGCTACATTAGTTATGCGTAGTTTTATGGCTTAATCAACATAATATTGCAATTTAATTAGGAAATGGGTATGATTTTGTTTTTTTGCTTATTAAATGCACGAAATTACATAATCATAAGAATAAAAAAAATGAAAAATTAAATCGTAAAGTTATGTGCTCTACAATGAGTTGATAATGATTTTTTTTGCTTCGATCTCGATGTTGCTGCAGTCAGGATTTCCTTGTAATCAATGCTAGTCACTGTGCATTAAATCTCTAAAGTTAATTTTTTTTCTTCCAAACATAAGTGGACACAGTTACCGCTGTAATTGGTGATACATGGTGATAATTGGTGTAGAATTCCCTCAACTGTAATAGTACTCGATAGTTGTTTTGATGCGTGTGTAATTTGCCATTGAAACATGAGAAATTTGAAACGCTGAGCAAAATTTTCCTCAATAAACACAAAGAGAAAGAGAGAGAGAGAGAGAGAAATGTTTGACGAAACTTAAATTAAAATGTTTATTTTAATTTATTTATTTTTTCAATCATTTAAATACATAATCCGAAGAACCGTTATTACCGTAACTTATTTAAAGTTTTTTTTCTACTAAAGAAAACCTCGAAACCACAATGTGTTTTTAGTCAAACTCAATGGCAAGTTGCTATTTATATGATGAAACGCTTGCATTAGCTACGATTTTTAAATTACCAAAACAGGAGAATATTTGTCAAATGCGTGAATAATAACTCGTTTCATTGATTTAATTAATGGCTGAAATCATCGAGTGAAAATTAAGAATCGAATGCAATAAATTTTTTTAAAATAATAACACAATTAATCAAAATGTTCAAGATTCGAAAAGAAAGCGAAAAAACTCATTTCGATGTCATCTCGAACGATCGCTGCAAGAAAAATCGTGTTTTTCAAAACTGTCACAAGCGAAGTATTCAAATTTTTTTTCTCTTTCATCTTACAAATTCGTATTTTTCTTTTCTCAAAATTTAATTTTCTTTGAAAACACGCATTTCAGTTCGTTTGAATTTTAAAAATTAATTTTTTTATGTAAAATGAATTCGTGAGTATTTCGTTACTGTAGAAAAAACTTCGGCGATCCGCTTTTCACGCTAATGATAAATTAAAAGTGAGAATTAGTTGAGCTCAATTTGACCAAACAAAACTTTCGCTTCGGATAAACAACAATTTCGTAAGCTTTTTAAAGCAATAAATTATGTAGTTAAAATCGTCGATTTCAGCATCAAAGCAAAAATTGTGTTCAAAAATTACCTTTTTTAATTGCGCTTTTTGTTAAATTATTTTTTGAAACGAAGCATTCAAATGTTGTTAAATTCTTGCGGATGAAAGCGACAATTAAATTTCGCTTTTGCAAAACAAGAGCACGAGATAACCGAACTAAACAAAGAACCAACTTTTCATACATCGCGATGACTCTGGACTCGCTTTGTTCGCACATTGTTAAAGCGCAGAAATGGTTTCATTCGTTAAGCAGAGAAATGTGATATGCATTTATTCAGGCGATAATTCGATTCGAAAGATTCTTTTTTCTCTTCAAAAAACGTGATAAAAAGGGAGGAAAATCGGTTAAAATTTTTTTACTTTGCAGCTTTTTTCGAATAAAAAGAAACGTTCGATCGAAAAGATGGAGTTCAGCATTTAAAACAATTTCTCTTTCGATTTCATCTCTATTTCATTTCTATTGGAACAAAGGAATTAATTTCTATTCTGAGAGCAAAACTTTGTATCTGCTTTATTCTCCATTACTCCACACTTTATTTTAACAATTTCAACTTAGAATCTACCCAAGTTCAGCAATTTTTTGCTCCTCTTTGTTTTTATCTTATCACACATCAGGCGTTTCGCTATATCCGATTTCTGTAGCGAGCGCAAAGCTTGTAGTTAATACAGGGTGTGTGAATTAAAACGCAACCCTTACAAAATCGAATAACTTTTGAGCTGTCGAACCAAAAATTTGATCTTTCATACAGTTGCGCAAGAACATTCAAGAAACAAAAAGACACATAAAATAGACAAATCAGTTGAGCATTCAGAATCTAACGGGTTTTCCTCAAACATACCGTTTTCAAGCGAAAAATGTTTTTAGTAAATTACGACAACGAAATAAAAATCAGTAAAAAGGTATTTATTGAACACAGAGTGAATAATAGACGTTGAACAATTGTGCAATAAAAAAATTAAAAATATGTATGCATTTATGCGCGAAAAATTTCAATCTTTCGAAATCACAGCTTGTGATCATAACGAATTTATTTTAAAGATTACTTCAAAATTACAATAAATATTCTTATTTATAATGTGAATTCACTTCTCTTCAGCGATCACCAATTCTAACAAGCACCAAAATAAAATACTCATTTAAATTAATTAATAACCTCGCCAGAATGGCCGGCTCACCATAACAGCCAGATTTTTCGGAGGATCGCAGATTTCGTAGAGGAGGTTCAGAAAGATTTAATTGCCATAATTTTTGTGAAGCTTTCATATTTTTCAATAAAGATTCGGAATTTTTAGGCAAGTTGTTGATTTAACAATTGAAGGATTTTTTGTGCTAAAAAATATACAAAAATGAGAATTTCACAGTTTGGAAACATACTTTCAATAAATTTGAAATGAAGAGAATTTTTGAACGTATGTGACTAACTTTACTCTTTAAAAATAATTAACACCCATCTAACATAAGTGAGTTGATTTTAAAAATAATTTTAAAATTATTGAAAACAATTTAATTTAGAATCTCAAGTTTAACTTTTTGCGAAAATTTCATTTGTTCAAGTAATGAAAATACTATTTTAAGCAATTAACCCACCAAAAAATTTCTTATACATTTTTAAGAAAATTTTGCCTTTTATGTCAATAACTTTTTATGCACTTGTCCGACGTCTAGTGATCAATAAAAGGAAGAATATGTCAACAAAATTTCTGGATCAAAATGTGAAAAAAATATCAAGAAACTCGCTCTGCCCGAGACTTACCGCATGAGCGAGAAACTCGCGGATTATCCGAAAATCAGGTGTCTCATATACATAAATTCGCTTTAAGATCACACAAAAACTCATCACGGAAAAGATCGGCAGAGTTAAAAGTAAGCAACTGAGCTCTGTAACAATCGGCAAAAGAATCCGGCGTAAAGCCAAATCGGGTAACTCGCCATATTCATCTTATTGAGCCCGACTATAGTCAAAACGTTGATATTTGTGAA
>NCKU01005010.1:0-10941 GCA_003675995.1 Dinothrombium tinctorium
ATATTGAATCGGTAGTACATTTTACTATTGAAAAAACACTTGACTTCAAGACAAAAATTGATAACTTACAGCATGTGCTTCATGTTATTTGAATGTGTGTGTTAAAAATGCCTCGGTGATCGGATATAACGAAAACAAAAATATAATTATCAATAAGAAAATGTTTTTTGAAAAATATTTTAATTTTAATTAGTGTTTCAATTAGGAATGTCAATAAGTGACTAAATAGTTGGCAAATTGAAGGAATCATTAAATATAAAGTCGGCAGCAGATGAAAATCTTTTAATAAAGTTTAATAAAAGAAGGAAATTGGCCTTATTACAAGCTGTACAGAAAGTAAGAAATCACTTTTTTGAATAGAAAATATTTCGCAAAATATTTTAAATATATTAATATTTTTGATATCAAAATCGTCGTTTTCCAACGAAAAACTTTTACATTGAACATTTTATTCGAAGATTTTGCACTTCGAAGATACTTGAGGAAAATTAGAGGTCGCTTTCAACTTCCATAGAGTTATGCTGGCGTTTCAAAAAACTCAATTGTTAATGTTTTTCATTGGAAAACGACGATTATTTTGATATCAAAAATATTAATATATTTAAAATATTTTGCGAAATATTCTTATTCAAAAAAGTGATTTCTTACTTTCTGAACAGCTTGTATTTGCAATTAAGCCCTCTTTGAATTAAACACAAAAAGAATTAACTACCCATTTATCGAGAAGACAAGAAAAGTTTTCAATTTTTATTTGAAATTAAAAATTAATAGTTTTGAACTCAATGGCTTTTTAACATTGGTTTTCCCATAGGATTGACAAGATTTTCTCAAGAGTATCTCACATTTTATAGATAATTTTTGTGTTTAAAAATATGTTTTGACGAAAACAGTAAATATGAGAGAGTGAAACTGAAGGCTAAGTTTGCGAACGAGTTCATCTTGAAATAATCACCACTGCACGCGCGAGACCGCGATAATACTTTGTGCAAGTTCAGTTAGAACTTGTTTTACGTGTCGTAGTGGTAAAAAGTCGTAGAAAGTAAAAACAAATGAAAACAAGCGCATTTAAAACATGAGATAGCAAAATTCAACATGTGAATTTTGCCACACAGATGCTAGTTAAGCTGAAAAAGCGAAAAACTATTTAATGCGTATAAATTGCTTATGCAAAGCCAGTCGAAATGTGGCTTTTACTGTTATCTATTTTACTCGCAAAAAGTTTTACTACTTTCGCCGATCCCAATGCGCTCGAAAATTTATTCACAAATATTAATAATTTGTTAGAGAAAAACAGTTCTTTAAATGGTGGAGAATTTTTCACCTCAAGGTAAATTTCAAATGTATTTGAATTTTATTTTAAACAAATAAATGCTTTAAATTAATCGAAAATTTTAATTTTTTAAAGGAAAAACTTATTCGGAAATAAGTTAAATTTTAATGAACTTAATCTTGAAGGAATCGTTTTAAAGGAAATGGAGGGATTTAGAAATTATAAATGTGGGGTTGATTTGTACAAAATATGGATGACAATCAAAGAAATGAGCGAAAGTAAACAAATTGATGCGAAGCATTTTTGGCTACTATCGATGTTCGACTCTTTCGGGAAAATTCCTTCGGGAATTCTAAATGGCAACATTCGTTGGATAGGCGACTACGATCAATGTGTAAACGTCAATGATCCCGAAAACACATTTTCTGGGAGATATTGTTCTCTCTTGCTCACTAAAGCTCTTGATGAAAACGTAACTCTTAAAATGCTTGAGTATGGAGTTTGTTTACCAAATTCATGCGGAGAAAGAGACGCAATGCTTCTTTTGAAACAACTGCGCAAGCATTTCATACAGTTGTTTAATAAGACAGCGCTCGAGGTTGAAGATGTAATATGCTCAACGCGATTTGAACTTGAAAACAATGCGATAGTTTGTCTTTCCACAATCGCGATAATAATTTTAATTTGTATAATCGCAACAGCAATTGATTTCGTCCCAAAGCGAAACGAACACAACGTATACTCGCGATTAGATCAAGAAGATAATGAAAAAAATGATGACTTCAAATGCGATGAAATCGATTATAAAACGAATGACACTGATGATAAGGATGAAGAATTCGAAGAAACACCACATGCAAATATTGTAAAACATATTAAGCCAGTTGAATACAAAAACTCGTTTAATTTATTGACAATGTTGAAATCGTTCTCATTGCTCTCAAACTGTTCACAATTATTCAATACAAAAAGTGGACACGACGAATTTAAGTTCATTCATGGAATTCGAGTTTTGAGCATAACTTGGGTTATCGCTAATCACGTTATGCTCATTTCCCCTAATATTCTCAGAAATATTCTCACAGGAGCTGAATTAATAAGGAATACCTTTATTATATGGACCCTAACAAACGGATTTATGTCCGTCAATACTTTCTTTGTTTTGAGCGGATTTCTTCTTTCTTATTTGTTCTTCATGAAGAATCAAAGTTTCTCGAAATTCGATTTGTTCAAACTTTACGCTTATCGATACCTAAGATTAACTCCCGTTTATGCGATTGTTGTTTGGTTTACTGCCACACTCATGCTCCATTGCGGTTCTGGGCCACTTTGGGTTGTGAACATGAATCATTTCACTAACTGGAAAAATTGCGCAAACAAATGGTGGAAAAATTTGCTTTACGTCAATAACTTCTGGACAGTCAAAGAAATTTGCTTATTACAAACTTGGTTTATATCATGTGATATGCAATTGTTCATAATCAGTCCGATCTATTTAACTCTTTTGAGAAAAAGAGCTTTCTTTGGATTCCTCGCAATTGTTGTCACAATAATCGCAAGTTCACTTTTATGTGGATTCTTAAGTTATAACAATTCATTCTCTGTTCTTCTTGGAATCCAACCAACATTAAATGAAACTTCTCCAAATGATTTCACGGATAAAGTTTCACCCTTTGCCGATCTTATTTACATAAAACCGTGGTTTAGAATTTCTCCATATCTACTCGGGATATTGATGGGGTACATTTGCGCTCATGATTTAAGGAAGAGAAAACTTCGAATCAATCGCTTTATTCTCATCGCGTTCTCTTTGATTGCAGCTTTCTTCTTTTGGCTTTGTGTTTACAGTATTCAAAATAAGTATCTCAGTGCGTTTGAATCTGCAATGTATAATTCGCTCTCTAACTTACTCTGGTCGCTTATTATTCTTTGGATTATTTTTTTATGCTCAACTCATAGTTGCAAAGCGTTAAATAGTTTTCTCAGCTGCAAATTTTGGCTTCCTTTAAGTCGACTCTCTTACTGCGTCTATCTCGTACATTTCAATATCATTGAATTGATATTTTACAATCAAAAATCTTTGCTTACGGCTTCCTTATCGAATGCTATATTTTACATCATTTTGGCTTTCTTCTTTTCCAATGCCGCCGCATTCATTGTTTGTTTATTATTTGAAACACCAATTCGCAATTTACAAAAGTATTTAAATTAAATTAGATTGTAAAGAATTCTGATTTTCTTTACGATCCTCAAATTTTCGTAAGAATTTTTTAAAATGTCAATTATCAAAAGAAATATAAATTTTTAAACTTTGCACGTATTTACCATGAAAAAGCACCTGTGTTAAGATGAGCACCAATATAACAAGCTTCAATTCGACTTTATTTAGCTTTTAGAGCTCTGTTTTTATCTTTTTAGCTCACTATTTGTATTGCGCTTAGTTCATTCATAATTATAATAAATCTAATGTAAACGTGTCTTTATATTTGTCACTTCGTGTTATTATCTTAATAAAGGAAATTAAAGTTGAACATTCTAAGACTGATTTAATTATAAACATCCCAAAACCGTACACTGAAGTTTGCGTCTGAGACCGAAACCATAAATATCTGAAATATTCAACATTCTATAACTAATGATGGTAAGCCTTAACGTATTTTTTGTTTTTAAAATGATTATGAATGCAAGTAAATCGAGTCGATTGATTCGTTCACACGAATGTATATTAGGAGGATTGAAAATTAAAATTTTTTATAAAACCTCAGCAACGAATTGCAATCAGTTGAATTTTAACCTTCTTACAACTAAAAACGGAAAGGATTTAATTCGTCAAAATTTCATAGATTAATAATTTGCAAACATCTTTATTCGCATTGGTCAAACAAGTTCTTCACCTAAGGCAAAATTTTGCAAATGTTTCAGAATTTATTTCTATAAACTGTGTTAGAAAACTTTTTGCTTTATTAGCCCGACCTGTAGCTTGATCACTAATCTGTGCCAGAAGAGTGCATTTAGCTTCCGAACACATTTTAATATCTCTTTTAATCTTGATAATGCGTCAAACTTGAGAAGCTAAAATAATTTTCAAAACATACGCAAAGAAAAATTAAAAGAAATGGTTCGTTAAAACTAAATAAATAATTAATAAAATAATTAAATATAGTGTCAAAAGCGATTATAAAAGTTTTTTCCTCTAATTTTTTCAAATCAAAATTAGAAATCAATTTGTTAAAAGAATAAACGCAGGAACACAAACAAAATTATGTAATCAAAATAAGCAAAATTAAGTTTCTTAGTAGAAGTAAAATGTCAAATTGTCCGAAAAACTTAGTAAAGTGAAATTTAAAGTTAATGAATAGAAGTTGTTGTTTGTCTATTGCTATAGCTTCATGTTGACCATAATTTACTTCAAGCCTCTGTTTGAAAAAGTAAGTTGTTACGTGGCGATTGAGTTTCAATTTATTAAACCAAAATAGTAAAAAAGTATAAAACTAAAAAAATAACCTTTATAAATAAAATTAAGACATTAGTGCAAGGCATAACATCCAAAACATGATAAAATCGAATTGACTCAAAACAGGACGAATTATAGCATAATACCTGTTCAAACTGAACTTGCACAAAGTATTATCCCGGTCTCGCGCGTGCAGTGGTGATCATTTGAAGATGAGCTCGGTCGCAAACTTAGCCGCCACCTTCACTCTCTCATATCTCATGTTTTCGTCAAAACATATTTTTCGACACAAAAATTATCGATAAAATGTGATATGCTCTCAAAAAAATTTTGTCAATCCTATGGGAAAACCAATGTTAAAAAGCCATTGAGTTCAAAAACTATTAATTTTTAATTTCAAATAAAAAATGAAAACTTTGCTTATGTCCTCGATGAATGGGTAGTTGATTCTTTTTGTTCTTAATTCAAAGAGGGATTAAATGCACATAAAATCAAGGAAAAGATTTAAAATTTTTTTAAAAAATCTATTTGAAAATAAGCAAAAAAGTTTTAAAAAGAGTGGACAAAATTTTTTAAATGAGGGTAAATAAAATACGGGGTTATTCAGAAATTGTCCCAACTTTGCAACATTTGAAAAAGTATTTTCAAACAAGACAAATTTATCTTTATTTTTAAGCTATAAAAATTTTTATCACAACTCTTAAACTTAAAAATTTTCTAAGTTATTATTTGTGCAAGTTCAGTTTAGACAGGTATTACATTTTCAAATGTTTAGATTGACAATTTTTGAATAACCCCATATTTTAATTACCCTTTTTTAAAAATTTTGTCCACTCTTTTTAAAACTTTTTTGCTTATTTTCAAATATAATTAAAAAAAAATTTCAAATATTTTGCTTGATTTTTGATTGTATTAATGATGTCGTTCATTCAATGGTCAACATAAGTAAATGCTCTGTCATAGAAATTGTGCTTATTATAGATAACTACGCAGATTAATGTATCTGCAGAGCAGTAGTGTAATTGGCACTGGACTGTCGTGTGTATCCTTCAATATCCGTCGTCTACCTGCAGTATGATTACCCCGACCCTCAACAGTAGGTATCCGGTCACGTTTAACTCACCTTTGCGCGACAATGAATAGTTAAAATAAGTTTTTAACAGTTAGTGTTTTGTTTAGTAGTTAAATGTACTTTTTTCTGATCAAAGTGATCAGAATCTGATCAAATATATAAGTACATAAAAAACGGAAATTATAAAGAAAAGAGAAATCGGTGAGAATAGCGAGATTTTATGATAATAAAAGATAAATGCGGGTCATCATTTTGCTATTAACAATTTCAAATTATCAAAATATTATAGTCTAGAGAAATGTATCACTTTATTTTTATGCGACCTAAATATAGCACAAAATACACATGCGTTTTTTTGTAATTATATCAATGAATTCAGCAATAATCATCATAAGAAGTGGCAGCATAGAAAAATTAAGCCGAATAATCAGCTGGTTAGAAAAAGTAAAGTCACAAAAAGTTTTTCTGTTTCGCTCGAATTAAAAGTGTTAATATTGTAAAAAGATTCAAAACAGTTAAATAGTTCAATTCTATTGATTGATTTTTAATTTTGATTTTTCATTTCTTTAATTTTCGACATAATAAATCTGAAAATATGAAAATAATGATAGAGGAGAGGGTACAGAACAAACTAGTATAAATGAATATATTTGCATTCAAATCGATATATTTTGCAATTACAACAGGATAGAGAAATTCACCCACACAAGCGCTGACTAAAAGTATCGAGAGAATTTTGTTTGTTAATTTTATATAATTGTTCAAGTAACCCACATACAATGCGAATATTGATGAAGAACCGAGTCCCATTAAAATAGCACTAGTCCAGAGAGCAATTTCATACTGGTTACCAAACACTGATAAAACCGCCGAAGAGCTAAGCATTAAAATTAATTCCAATATAATTAAATTTCGTGAAGAGAATATACGCATTAAAATCATGACCGGTAGTCGAAACAAAGCATTCGCTGACCAGAAAATTGATGTCATAAATGCTCCTTTTGATTTGCTCAAATTCAATTTCGATTTTACAGAGAATGTTGTTAAGAACCCACCGAATGTTATCGTGTTTCCAAAATACAAATGCAAAAAGATTGCTGGTAATGATACAATTGTTATCGTTTTCATAAACGACCGTTTCTCCTCTCTTGTTTGATCTTCTATGCTTAATGATGGGTGAATTGTGTATTTCTTTTTCAAACAATACACAATGATAAATATTACGAGTACTGAAAATGCGTAAGCGGCAATGATCGCATACGGCAATCTGATTTTAAGATCATGCGGTTTATAGTGATGATTAAGTGTAACGTTTCCTATTTTATCATATTTTACCGGTAACAAGAATGGTTCTGTTAACAAAGGAGCTACAAGTGATCCCACACCATAGAAAAAGTACAAAAATTGTATAAATGGAGCACTTTCTTTGCCCCAGAATTGAAGTAACAACACGTTGATGCCTTACAAAAATTGTTATTTTAGTATTTTATTTAAAATAATGATTGAAAAACTTACAGATTTCTAATAATCCCATAAAGTAACCGGAAAATCCAGCATTCACTAAAATGGTTAGAATGCGTCTATTCCAGGGTAAAGAAGCTGTAGTCACCGCCACCGCTACAGTGCAGAAGACCACGTATATTTGAATGTCCGATTTTTTCGGAATAAAGCTCCCTTAAATCAGAAAAATAACTAAACGAAAATAGATTATTTCACATACCACAAAGAGATCCGATCACGTAACCAAACGCTCTAACTGGCAATAAGTAGCTTATTTGATTAATTGTAGCGCTTACTGCGATTTGAAGATCCAGCAAAGACGGCCCGATGATAGACATCGAAACACCAACGACCGAATAAATAAGTGAGAATAGAACTGTTTTGAAAAAGTTTATTTTATTATTTCTTATTTCTTTTACAACTGACATAGTTGTTTTCATCGTCACTCTTATGACAAATAGCTTAATAGACTTTCAAAAATTTTTATTTGAAACGAGACGAAAATTTTTCAAATAAGTTTAATAAGAAGACAGCCAGTATAAGATTGAAAATGAAATTTATTTTTAGCGAAAACTTATGTGAATTGAACATAGAATGAAAGGGCGGTGTAACAATACAATAAAAATAAAAAATGGAAATCTATTCTACCAGATGTTTTTTAATAAATTTGCAGATTTTTATTCCAAATTTTTCTGCCCACATCTTTTTTATTTTGTAAATTGAAACAAGTTGAACAATGTAACGAATCGTTTTCTGCTTGTAAAAATTTGATTTTTTATAAAATTTAAAATAAATCCAGTTTGAAATTATTTTCATGGTCTTTCAAAACGAGCTCAACGAATATTTTGTTTAATTTCTCTTTTAACATAAAAAGATTTTGGTTTTCAATTTTTATTACACACCTTTGGAAAGCATTTAACATTAAACAGCTTTTATACGTGACCTACAACAGTTTAGTTTTGTAATCTCCTTAAAAAATTCATCGATCACAGCTTTTACTTTTTTTTTGAGATGAAATTATTTGAATTTCATTTTCTATTGTCTTTGCTATGTTTTCTAAGGTATCTAGCTGAATACCTTTCCAAACTAAAATTGAACAAAGATTTATTATTTATTTTCGCGCGCTGAGGGTAATTAAATTTTAAAATTTTTACATCATTTAATAAGATCATACCTTTTCTTTATTCAATAAAAAAATTTATTTAAAATGATTCGAAAAAAGTTATATCGCTTTGAATAAGAAGTTCATCAATATGATTTTGTCCAAATTGCCTTTTAATGATTTGAAAATTAATTACTCGCGTATTGGTTAATATCAAAATTATTTTATTTGTGATTTCAAAACTAAATTATATGCTGAATATCTTACACATCAAAATTTATGAAACTTTAAAAAATTTTTCTCTTATATATTTTCAAAATAAATGGCGTTTTTGCTAGTTCAAATGCGAATTTCAAACAAATTTTTTCGTAATTTAAAAATTCAAAGGGCTTCAATACTTAAAATTAATATAATTGTGAATGGTTAAAACTTAATTTAAAATAAATAATTTTGCTTTATATTTTATAAATGCATTAAAAAATTGACTCAAAAATTTTAGTAAGTTTAAATCAATGAAACTACTTAATAAAAAGCAAGGTAGATGAAACGATAAAAGGTTTGTGCATGTGTAGTTTGGACAGGTTTTCGACAAGGATGTATAATGCAAAAAATTTTACATATTTAAAACGAATGAAGGGATTGCATCGTATTATAGCAAAGAAGCGTGCATAGATACATCAAAATGTGCTCATGTGATTAAGCAAATTAATTTTATCGGTTTAAAGCAACAAAATACCACTACTCTTTTGATCATTAGTGCTAAAACAAACTCTAAATATCTTTTTTTGATTGAACGCGTGGTGAAACGCGGTTTTACGCGAGTTTTTATTTCGTTGGTTTCAGATCGAAAGACCATTGTGATTTTGGATTGCGGCAAAAAACTTTGGCAATGATCCGGATTATGATTGCTGCTTATTTACTGATTGTTCACTCTAACTTTGTCTATTGTGCGATGGAAAGTGAAGCGAATTTGACATCTGAACAAAAAATTTTTCATTTCATCACTGGAGGTGTATGGCATATATTTTGGCAAAATGTGTTTGGTTTTGCGATCGATAATAAGATTAACATCACTGAAGAATGTCGTCACTCGCTTTCTAGAACTGCTCAAGGATTACGAGATGGAAACTTGTGGGCATTTAAATGTAAGTTATATTTATCATATTCTAAAACAAGGAAATATTAAAATTAACTTTCTCAAATTTAATGTTACCTTGACGCTTTTCTCTCTAAAGTTTTATATGTAAACAAAACAGCACTTTGTTTACGCACTGTTTTCGCAATTTTCTTAATCAGGTAACTAGTGTTTTTTTTATCTACAACTTTAACTTTCCTGAAAACACAAAACTAACAAGAAATTTATGAGTTAGATTTGACTTGTAACAAAAATTCTTAAAATTTCTCTTGACGACAAAAAATTCAATCTTTACAACTCAGAATTGAAGTTTGACATCGTTTTTATTGTAAAAAAATGTGTATAAAAAGTTTATTTGACCAAAGGTTAGTTTTGGCAGTCGAAAACCATGCTTTGTGACTAATTAGATATTTTTAACTATTGATTTATGAAAAACCCAATCTTTTAGACTAAAAAACTAATAACGTTAATAGAAAAATTGCTTTTAAACTTAAGTTTTGCTTTTAAGAATATTTCTACAATTTTATAAATTTTTTACGCTTTAAAATATAGATTAGCCTTAATTTATACAAATAAGTATCTCCGCTGTTAAAATAAATGAAAAAATTTCAAACACACTTTAGGATGTGAAAGCTAGTTTATTACGTGAAAATTGTCGGAATAAATTATTAATTTTGAACATATGTAAGGATATGAAAATTTATTTTTTAAGTCTTGCATACGAAATTAATTTGCAAATTTATTTCAAAACCTTTAAAAGTTTTGTTATAAGTGGAGACTTTCGTTTTCACCTACACTGACGGCGAAAATTCCTTCATTTTGTGACATCACGTATGATTTAATCCAACCTTTTCGTAGCGTGACGAAGGATTTCTTTTGCCGTCCGTTATATTATCAAATAATCTTTTTTCTTTTATGATTTTCTTTTATTAATATTTTTCAATTTTTAACTGTTCTAGTCGTCGATGCAACGGCAAAAGTGCCATCTGGTATT
The DNA here is from genome assembly GCA_003675995.1 of Dinothrombium tinctorium. Classification (NCBI taxonomy): domain Eukaryota; kingdom Metazoa; phylum Arthropoda; class Arachnida; order Trombidiformes; family Trombidiidae; genus Dinothrombium; species Dinothrombium tinctorium. The sequence continues at coordinate 10,528 of NCKU01005010.1, forward strand.
TTTGATGGAACTTTTACGAGTTTGGGAGATTATGATGAATGCTTAGCTATTAAGTTTACTGAAAAAAGCGATGTTTTAAGTGGAAAATACTGCTTGGCAAAATTATCTCCGGGTGATGATATCAAACAAGGAGTTTTCACGCATTTTGGTCATCCAAGCGCTGCTATAGTTGACAAGAAAGGTGCTGTGAAGGAACAATTAAGTCAATTGAGTATCAATACAGATTTTCAAATTTTTCGAAGTGGTATTTGCATTCCTTCCTCTTGCACTTCGTTTGACGTGCATCATTTGCTTAAAAGAAGTATGAAGTTTTTTGATTTTGTAAATGTGAAATAAAAAATTTATTTAATTGTAGCGCTTAAACAATATTCATGGAATGTTCTTTCTGTTGATTCGTGCAAAACAAAGGAAAGT
>NCKU01005011.1:0-10935 GCA_003675995.1 Dinothrombium tinctorium
TCGTTACTCAGAGACTAAAATCAGATAAAATAAATGGAGAAATAAGTGTAAATTCCGATCGTACCGCTTTCGATTGAAGAACAAATAAAGGTCTTCCTTTCGCGATTGGAAAAGTCAGAAAAACATTTGCAAGACAATGCAACAGGTAACCGAAGTAAGACCTCTTCCAGATAGCTGTGAAGAATTTTGGGCTCAAATTCAGAAGCAATTCCGGTTAATTCGACTCTTATTGTACTCGTAAATCTTGTTGCCTCTAAATCTTGTCTCCTCTATCCCTTCACAGATTTCTAATCGCACAGTCTTAATTAACTATTAAATCTCACAAATCAAAATAAGTTAAACTAAAATTAATTTTAAGGAATATAATTTTGAAAACTCAATTGGTGGATTCTTTAGAAACTAATCCAAGGTATAAAGTAGCAATAATAAATAACTTAACCCTAACCTAGAAAAAATGACATAAGTTAACTAAAGCCATATGTCTGTATAGGCTTATGTAGTATTATTTTTATTTTTGTTGCCTAAAGCTTTTTAATACATATAAATGTGTATGTTTTTATAAATCTTACTTTCCTCAAAATCTGAAACTTTACTGTGCCTATGAGTGACCAGCTTTGTGGACTTTTCTTTCACTATTTAAATTCATTGATTTATATCTTCGGTAATGAGATAAATTTTCATGCGCTCTCAAAGCATATTACAAAATGCCATAAAATGTAAACTAATTCAATAATATTGATCTATAAAATACTCATTTTAAATGTGAGCTTTTGTCAAGATGATTTTTTATAAATCAACAAAATATGTTTTAAAATAAAAGGTATAAAGAAGTTTTTCAGTGAAAAAAGATTTCATCTCATGATTCACAAAATGAGTGAGAAAAATGGTTAAAAAGTTTGAAAAGAAACACTCGCTTTGATAAAAAAAACTCTGTTGAATGTAATTCGGTTAGAAATGAGATAATTTAAAAGTTTTATTCACCTTAAAACAAAAATGAAAGTGTTAAAATGAATAATGTGAATGCATTTTGAAAGTGAAGACAATGATTTTCTAATACCAACACAAAGATGCATGACATCTTTATTCAGCTTCTTCTTGAAAACAAAAACCTTTTCAAAAGCAAATAAAAGGAAACAGATAATAGAAGCTACGAAACACGCACTTCACTCGATTAAATCTATTCGTGGCTTGAGCTACAAATTCTTTTTTGCTCAATATATAAAAAGTTGCGGGTTTTCAAACGTTGTATGAAAAAAACATTTTAAAATAATTAAAAAGTTTAATTTCAAAATATATTTTCTCAAGTAAATAATTACAACGTATTGTTAGATAAGTTCTTTAGAATAATGTGCGCGAATTTAAAGGACTTATTCAACGTATTTTATAAATGAAGGTTTCTCTTTTTTTTATCTTTGTCTAAGTCGATATGCGTATCACCGCTTTTCTCTTAAAAAATTTTTATCTTTTTACCTCAATTTTTCTGATAACTATAAAATCAACTGACATGAATGAGTTAAAATGAAATCTTTTTTTATTGTTAAAGCTTATATTCACAAAAACATAAGAAAATCATATGTGTGAGCAAAATTGATTTTTTACAATTTCATTAAAGAAGATTATGAAAAACAAATAAGCTTATCAAACTATTATAATAATTATATCAAACATAAGATTCAGAAAAAAAGCTAAAATTAAGCTTGATACAGCTTCGTTCGTATTGATTTGCTATTTCAGTTATTCAAAACTGTGTTTTGTTAATTTATTTTTTATTGATAACAAATTAATTTCATTGGAACTGTATTTATTTTAACTCGCTTCTATTTGACCAAAAATATCTCCACCTTATTTCGACTTAGGACAAATTTTTGCACGATTTTGCTACATTTTGCAGATATTTTTGTATATTGAATATGAGAATATGATTGGTATAACCAGCTCTAGCCCATATATTCTAATATGATAGCACCCGGTTACACTTCGTGATTATACCTTATATGATTAAACAAGCTCAATTTGAACAGATTTAGGTTCAATGTTTTTATCATTATTACTTTAAGTTTACAACTAACACTTAATTTTGTAAGTTAAATACTAGTTGAGTTGTTATTCAAGAACATAACGATTTGCTTTCAGATTAATTACTAAAGCTACAATTAATATCTGTAATCTAACAGCAGGCCGCATTTCCATGCACAAAGAGGACTGATGTTCGTAGTTAATTAATGTTTTAGCCTGATTACGATAATCTTTTGAAGGCACGAGTATTAAAAGCACTTAAAGAACTGCACTACTTTTCTTACAATGAAAGCGTTATATGCTGTATATAGAGCTCAATAATACTTTTAAGTACTGTTAAAAGCGTTAACTATCCGAATAATCGATAATCGTGATGTAAAGTTTGAGCAAAATGTTTCGTTGCAATTTTGCAACGAACGAATTTTAGTTGAAATGTTTTCATTTAATTTTCTTATGCTTTGAAATTTAGTAATTCTTAAAATTATCTTATGTAGAAAAGAAGTAAATGAAAATGAAAAAATTGCGAAAATGAAATTTTTAAAATTGAAAATTTTCAATTTTCACAATATAATTTTCAAACAATTTTTAGATTCAATTTTAAATAAATATGAAATGTGTAATGAAACTTTATTTCTCTTATTATTTAATCTATTCACAATCAATCTTGCTTGTAGAACCGGTGTACAAAAAAAGTCAAAGTGCTTTAAACTTTTGTTTGCTTACTAATATATTTTCGATTACTTGCTAATATATTTTCGATTTTAAACTAGAGCAAACATTTAAAGGTAAAAGAAATAAACTTGAGAGAAAAGAACCTTCTCGAAGCATAAGAGAGTGAAAGTTTCCTATACTTCGATTAAATTTTCTCTTTAACCGGAATTTAGCATTTTAGATGGCAATTTTATGTAAAATTAATTCTCAAGTATAAAATTATGCAATTTAGCTAAAGAAGTATAAACATTTCAAAAATTAAAAATGTTTTTGAAAAACGATCTCACAAACGACCAGAATTTTTGCAAATATTTTTTTAATAATTTAAGCTAAGGTAAATAAGCTTTTAGTCTGTTTTTCTTGAAAAATAATTTTGACCTAAGTTATAATACCTAATTTATGAAAAGATATTTAAAACTCGACACTTACCCAATCAAATTCGTTAACTCTCAATCCAATGCACCATCAATTAAAAATTTTTCTTAGGCTCAATGAAAAACTTCGCTAGTGAAAAAATTGGAATACTAATAACTACAATTAAGCCCCTTTTATTACATACACTTTTTGAGAGCACTCAAAAAGCGCAAATATCTGTCAACGAGCTTATAGAGCAAGCAAAGGAACTTAAGTTGAATTTCAACGCAGAAAAAACTAAATTAATGCAGCCGTACATAAGAAAGAAAAATAAAGAAAACTGCTCTATTCATATTGAAGGTATCCCAATTCAAAGGGTCGATAGTGTGAAATTATTAGGAGTTTATATTAATGACAACTTCGACTGATCACAACAAGTAAAAAATGTAAAGAAAAAAGGATACCTTGGTTTTCATCAGCTAAAACTCATCAAAAGATGTACAAATGACAAAAAGATTTTGAAAAATTTTATCATGCTCTAATTGAAAGTCATTTACTGTATTCATGTGCGGTGTTTTTCAATGCTCTACGTGATGGTGAACAYAAAGCTTTAAATTCGTTAGTTAAAAAATCATCAAAGTTATTAGGTGTCAAACTAGAGTCATTTACTGAAAAAGCCGAAAAAAGATGCAAMAAAGTTTGGTCATTATTCGCTGATAAATTTTTAACAGAAAGAGGAACGAAAAAAACGCGTGTATTACAGGACCTTGTTCAGATCCAAGCAATTTAAAGTTCTTATGTCTCTTAAATAATTTTTTAAAATATGTTATGGACTTTTGTCTGATAATAATAATAATAAAGATAAAGATTAAAGATTAAAGATTAAAGATTAAGCTTACACAGTGGTTTTAAAAGATAACAATATTACCTTATTTCTAAAAATTAGCTAATTATTCGAGACAGCATTTTCATGTGATCACAGATTTTAACTGATACCTTAAAATGACTTACTTGACTGAATAAATACCAAACTTTATATAACTTTTAAAAAATAAAAAGGTAAAAGATCACATATTTCACACTTAGCACTCAATCACATAAGCCACTTGAAAATAACATATTTTCTGAAATATTGTAAATAAAATTTATCGCAAATGCAAAAACAGAAATTTTATTTATCATAAAAAAACAAAACTAAATTGTCTCGCTCACTTCGTGTCCATCGATTCTTGACAAGAAGTAAGGAAAGAGGGGGGATAAATCTCTGGTAATAGCACTTGAAGAACAGCAAATAGTCAGAAAATTGTTGATTTGTTTTTAGGTTAACTTGGCAAAAATTCATACAATTTACACTGCTTGTCACAAAGTAAGTCGTCTTTAATATAGGTCGACACAAGAAACGCATTTGTATTTCTGTTTGCCTATTGTTTGCTGCCAAATGCAACAAATACTTCTGCTTGTCAGATGATAACTTTATTTAGCGCTCTTTCAATTGCAAAACACACATACGGTTTCGGAAAAAATGTTTGTCTCGCATCGATTCTTTAATGTAAGGACACTTAGAAACGCATCAAATTTGACCAGGGCTCGCAACTAAATTATAAACGTTTCTAAAGTTAAAATTCAACAATTTTATCAACTTTGCTTAAATAAACAGATTTCACTGCATACTGATTGAAAGTGAAAAGCATAATGTGTTTCATTGAATGAAAAATGATTTTAAATTTTTTCATAAGACAATTTTATTACATATGACTTAAGCAGCTTTTTGTTAGAACAGAAAGAAGTTAGAAAGAATTCTTTAAAATTAATTCTTTTTAAAAATGTCGAAATCAAAAATTAAACAAAAATTACGAGTTCAACATTATTCAAACTTTAAATTCCGAAAAAAGGATTGAGGAATTGGGTAGATTCCTTTTTTCAGAAAATAATCTGCAGTTATGCACATTGGTTGTTTGCTGTTCGTCTTTTTTATTGACAAATTTGAATCTACAGTTTTTCGCGTTTTATTATCGCATTTTCAAGCGATTGCGAATAGTTGAAATTTCAATGCAAAGAGAAATGCTCTTTTGTCAATGAAAAATTCACAACTCACTCACTTTTTACTTTATTTTGTTTTCTTTGTTCCAAAACTCGCTTGACAAATGTGTATTTTGTTAAACGACAGTTCTATGCAGTCGTTAAGTTTTTTTCAGTTCAACTCACTGTTCTTTCTTTTTTTCAAAAATCACAAATTAATTGCATCGATAACATTTTCGCTTTTAATGGTGTTTATTTATAAAATAATTTTATATTTTTAATTGAGAGACGAGCGTTTAGTCAGCATCTCTCCATCAATTATCGAGGAACAAACATTTTTTCCGAAACTGTACTTTACGAAAATAAAAGCACCGTCATAAACACCATTATATTATTATAATATTACCGTCAAAAACAAGCCACTTTCAATTTCGGCATTTGTATTTCGGCTTCCAGCTAAACAAAACAAATGCTTTTTCTAGTCAAGTGACCACTTGAGCATTTGCTTGGCAACAAAATAAGATTTAATAAATAGAAAAGTTTGATAAAATAGAATTTATTTGTGAAATGAAACTTTATCAAAGGCAAAAATTTTAAGTGAATAATGGGCAACCACTAGTCACCAAATTTATATTAGATTTCAATTCTAATCTAGTTGTAATGTAATTGTGATAACAATACTTTTGAAAATGTTCAGCTTATGAAACCAGCAGCTTTTTATCTCTAGTAAGAGATGCACAATCGTATGTACATCTTTATTAGATATATGAGACCTCTTAGCTATATTTATACTTGTCTCAAACGTCCTCCGAAATTGAAGGTGGCTTGTCTTTTGACGCTAAGTGTAAATAAGTCTCATCAAAAATGTGAACGATCATTGTCTCAAGAGTTTAATTTAACATTTTTATGAGAATTATTTTGACAAAACTACTACAATTGTTATCGCACGATCATTATCAAGTTATAACTACGTTTTTAATGATCGAAGTCGTAACTTGACAAAACAAAGCAATGAAAACTTAATTTGTCAAGTTCAACTGATTCTTACTGTCGGAAGATGTCGATATTACGCAAACGCAATTAGTTTCGAATGATTTTTGAGCACATGTCAAATCACATCACATCACATATTATGGTCAATTTTATAACATAAAATCATATCTCTACTTATTATAAATATACCCTATAGACACAATGATTGTTCTCAAAAATAATAATCAATGCTAGTAATAGGAGAGCAGCGTTTTTCAAAAATATCGTAAAATAATCTTCGATTTTATTATCATTAATTTTTTACTCTGTAATAATACACTTAAACTCGATGATACTCACATCATAGCAAATAAATACTTTTAAGTAATCTAATATCACATTATCCTTAACATAAAATAATGAGATCTCAGCTTAACTCTTATGTCTTTGAAATCTGATATGTCATAGCAAAAGTGATCTGATCGTTAGATTCATCTTAAAAAATTCATTCAATCAATCTTACAATTTTGTTAGTTTTCTGCGATTTAAATGAAGCTAGAATTTGCTTTCAGGAATTGAAAAAAAATTATGAATTATAAAGAATTTCGTCAGAAAATGATATGAATTTTATTACAAATGTTAGTCTCAAAAAAGATACATTTCTTCGAATTTTAGTTTTTTTCAGAGACAAAATGACATAAAACAACACCCAACAAGTTTTAACAATTATGAGTTAGAAGTTTTTTTCTTCTTACATCAAAGAATTAACATTTTCCAGTCTAACAATCATTTTGGGTAAATAAACCAAATTTTTTCTGCATTTCATTAAACTCAACGATCGTTTCTTGTTTTGATTTTCGCTTAAAATATGGGTATAAAATATGAATGGTTGTACTTCTTTTTTTCACCGACTTTCGCAAAATTGATCGCTTCTGCGAGTATTTGTTTAAGTATTTGGGCTACACATAACGCATATAACATAGAGTAGAACATACCTTAAGTGTGGCTTAAAAGGGACCTTAAAATCCACTATCAATACACTGACAATGTCTTTAACTCTACAAGCAAAAAAAAGGAAAGAAACACGGAGATCAAATTCCGTATATTGAACACTTAAATGGATGAAAGTGGTCTTAAGAGCTTCGTCTTAACGCAACATTGATTTTTGTTTTGTCACACCTACAGCGAAACAAAAATAAACAATAAATCAAACAAAAGTTTCGCCTACAAAACTTGCACCGAACATGTTTCGCGAATACAACCGCTGCGGGCGAGCGTATACCTTGCAGCAAATTGTGTCTTTCAGCTTGGAGCGAAATTTTTTGCCGAAAATACAGTAGATCACAAAATTTATCGAAGAATTTATGCAGACGAGCAGATTCGAGAATATGGCCACGAGTTGCAGATAAGAAGTTTGCAAAAGTTCTAAACAGTTGACAATGAAAGATGGTGCATTGCATGCGATGAATATTGCGACAAGAAGTACGAGCATCGAGGCTAAGTTTAACTCGATCTGCTGCGAGCGAGAAAGACGTTCCCGATCGCGGTTCGCTTTGCGAACGGTTAAGTAAATTTTTGTGTTGAGCACGGATAGCAACGTAAGCGGAATAATGTACAACAGTGCTAAATGCAAACAGATGTAATACAACCAAAAGTACACTTGATTTAGGCGAAGCTCGCTTCTGATCACTTCATTGCCGATTATTTGAACTTCGAAAAAACGAGGAATGTTGTAAATGATTGCGAACGCCGAAAGAGTTACCAGGGCCCAAGTGGCGCGAGTTCTGGTCGATAATGTCATCGCGCGAAGTGGATGACAAACAGCTAAATATCTCTCGGCGGTTATTAGGCAAGTGGTCCAAATTGAGCCCGTTTGCGAGATCAACGCTAAAGGATACACCACTCGAATGTAAAATTTCATCGGATTTTGACAAAAAAAGTCTTCGGTTTCTGTGTTGTTAAACTCGATATATGGAATAATGAAACTCTGATTACCATCCATAGCTAACGGTAAATGCTCATAATCTTGACTGTCGTCGAATGAAAGTGAAATGTTGTTGTTGTTGTTGCTTTCGACGTCTAGAGCGAATGAATTAATTAACTGCAGTTTACAAATCGCCGGGATGCCTAACATCAAAATCGCGTTGAAAAGCACACCGTTATCGTAAAATGCAAGAACGGTCAAGTAAATATTGATCGGTTGTTTCCGCATCTCTTGACTAACGTTCAGCACAAAAAGCGTTATCGTATTGCCGATTAATCCGAAAGCGCACAGTGTCGTTAGGACTACGCCAGAAACCCAAAAGTCTAACCAAATTTTCCATTCTTCTGCCATCGTCAAATTCCTGGATTTTAGCTTTTTCGTTTTTTATTTCTTGCGCACATAAAAATGACAACACGATTATTGCCGATCGTTGGAGTCGCACACGAAAATTGGAGTGAAGCGAGCTTATAAAGTCAATGGCTACGTTTGTTTCTGAGTTCGCTTTTTTCACTATTTAATCAAATTGAAGCTTTGATGCTTGTCTTAACCAGAATTTGATCGATAAGCTGAAAGACAAAAAAAGTTTTCGAAGTAATTAGCTTCTTTAACTTTATTTTAATTCAAAATTTCTTTGCCATCAATTTTATATAGACAGACTCACGAAAAAAACTTTCAATCGCAAATGGCTCATCAATTCTACTTCTTTTAAAATTACTTTGTCAAAGATACAGCGACTGACAACTTTCACTTTCCAAGCTTTCTTTTTGTCAAAGAAAAAGTTCTTAAACTTAAAACATAACTTTAATCGCAACACTTCATTTCAAATAAAACTCGAAGTTAAAAACAAAACAACTTTTCAGAACAGCAGCACAAAGCGCATCGAATTCATGCGGGATTTCAAATGAATGCGGTTTCCATGCTTTCGTACTCTAGTTAATATAAAAAATTCGTTCACTAGTTAGCTAGAGTTATTAGTTTTACTTATTGGCAACGTTAACTTGATCTTTTATTGTCATTTTTATTCAAGTTGATTAAACCCTAAATTGAATTTTTTGCTATTTGTACTAATAATGATTTAGTGAAAATGAACGTATTTAGTCGAGTAAAAAAACAAACAAAAAAATTGCAAGTGAAAAAATTCAAATTTTCACTACTTGGCAATGAAATTCTTTAAAAGAATTTTATTGTAATTCATTAGATTTGAAACAATTCAGCTTTCCAAGTTATTCCGCCATATCGTATGTATTTTGTTGTTCATCCATTTATATATCCAATAATAAACTTATACTTGCATTAATCAAGTTGTTAGTTCGTGCGAGGAATGGTTAAATGCTTTATAACTCGAATAAAGCGTTATCTTTAAAAATAGTTCAAATTTGATCTGATTTCAGTTTATTTAGAAGAACAAGAAACATTATCATAAATCTTTAAAATTATTTTTTATGAACCAACCTCATTGCAATTTATCTGCTTTAAAATAAGTGTTTTACAAGCCTACAGTCTTGTATTATTCTCTCAGATCCAAAAAAGTAAATTTTTAAAATAGCCTCTGGAAATACATTTTACGGGTTTATGTGACTAGATTGAGAAACTAGTAGCAATTAGTTTTAAAGGTCTTAAGAAAAAATTGTGAAAAGTGGTATCAAATCACGTCTTAAATTCAAAAACTAAAGAAACTGAAAAGAATATAAAGGATGGCTAAAAAAATTAAAATGAAAAATAATTGAAATTATTGTACAGCCAATTCAACCTAAAATGACTGCGATTGTTCGGCTTTCTCGCTACGCGTAGCTTTCAAAACGTTTTAGAAGCTTTCGTTAAATAATTATTGCAAGAAAGCCAAGTAATTGAAGTCAGCTTTGTAAACGACTGTACTAGCAATTATTTTTTATATATTATATTTTATTTATTATATATTTTTATATTTAATTATAATGGTTTATAATTTTTGAAAATATTTTATCACAAACGAATTTCGACAAACAGATACCAACAAGAGTTTTCTTTAAAAATCTCTCTTTTCAATTAAAATTTTATCAAATACACTCAAAAAGATAAAAGATATGAAGACCAAGATGGTTTTGAATGATTTTACTTTCAACATAATAAATTCGAGATACAACGATAAAGATCTAGTCTAATTTTCATAGTTGCTTGTTAAGTAGAAAACGTAATTGAACGCATTTAAAAGAGGAGATTTTTTATTTAAATGCATTTAAAAGCATTTATATAATTTTGCTTTAAAAAAATTAATTTTTTGCACTAAAATGTTCGGAATAAGAATTTAAACATGTCAATTTGACAATAGCATTTCAAGCTCATCTGTATAAGCATTATTTTAAATTAGCATTTGATTAAAATAAACTAAATAATTAATAAAATTAAATCTCTTCGAGCGTTTCATTAGAAAGTGATTGACATTAAAAATTTAAACCGAAAAATTTTACCTCATGTAAAGTGTTTCAATCACAATAACAGCATGCAAGCAAACAAAATCGGACAATGACTGACTACTGACAATGACAGTCTGACTCGGAAATGCTTAGTAAAGTGAAAGACTTTCTGACATTAAATGGTCTTATACAAAATGTGAAAAATCCTACAAAATTGTATGATATAGTTTTAACAAAGAATATTAACGTTGAAACAAAAGTTGTGAGTAACATAAGCATAAACTGTGATCATCTTGGTAGCATCTCTTTAATTGAACCAAAAGCAGAAATTCAAAAACAAATGATCAAACAAAAGACCAAATATGATTTTGATTCAATCAGTAATGAACTCTCAACATATGATTGAAAAAATTTAATTTTTGACAGTTCTGATGTTAACGATGCTTATGAAAAAGTTACCCAGATTGTAGAAAATGTTACGTTGAA
>NCKU01005012.1:0-10932 GCA_003675995.1 Dinothrombium tinctorium
AAAGTTTAAGATCTTAAAGTGATTTTACTCAAAATGTTTTGCATAATTATTTTTCATTTGGTTTCCATGTACTATCGAAGACAGAAAAAAGTTTTCTAAGGTTAAAAGAATTTTTCACTGCAGTTCATAAAATGTCACACTAGAAATGCTTAATTTTGATTTATTTACACAAAAACGTGGTTTCAAAACAGTATTTTATCAAATCTATTTTGTGTGATAACCTTAGCGCTTAGATAAGATGAAAATTAAAATCATAAAGTGAAACGCGAAAATGACTCTAAAGGTAATATTTCGCGTATCGTCTGTTTTTCAATTGTGACAGTGAGAAAATAGTTTAAAATGTGGCAAAACAGAGCAAACACTCAAATGGAAAATGACAGTGATCGAAAAGAGTGAATCAACAAACCAAATGAAAAGTAAGGATCTTTGTCTTTTTTACAAATTTACTGTTTTTTGATTTAAAACATTATTTTCAAAATGAATTAAAATTCTTATAAAATGCAAGTTTGTGTGACATTCTATAATATGCATTTTAAACATGCTTTGCGTTTTAAGAAACTTTTTATTCTGCCGGCATTAAAATTAATTAGCGAAAGCTATCGAATATTTTCATTAAATTTACTGTTTTCGTGTGGATAAGATAGGAATGTTTTGCTCATTAGGAATTCACAATTTGATTCTTGTCAATATAATTTGTGACACTCGAGCCTTATCATGACAAAAATTAAGCTTTGATCAATACGAAAATGAAATTTAAGTTTAAATGAGTAGTTATTAGTGACTAAACTCAAATACAAAATGCGTTTAATGCCAGTGAAATATTAAAAGTAGATTCAGTAACTAAATGCTGACTATCGATAAGTGATAAGAAGAAGTGATAAACTTGAATTTGTGAAGCTCATTTAAAGCTAAATTAACTCAGGAATGAGAGAAATGCATGCATGAGTATTTATGCAAAGGTTTTTCTTTTGCTATTCCATTAGCCATAGCCCAACTTATTTTCGTTTTCTGTGTTGCGAAGAGCGAAAGTGCGAATATTAACACGCGTAAATCTTCACACGATTAGTGTTGCTAATATCTATTGCACTATGGCGCGAGTGCAATACTTAAATTAGTATTCTTTTTCTCTTTCTCTTCAATTTACGACCTTAATCAACATTCTTATTAAATCATCGTACTCATCCTTATTCTTTTAAACATTAGTTGACATATTTTTGTTTATCATTTAATTTTCTCAAAACTTTTTTCGTTTTTAGATGTTTCTCTAAATAAAGAGATGAGCAAAATTTTCATTACCATTGCTTCGCTTTTTAAAATTAAAAATTAAACTATAAAAGCGAATAAACTATGAAATATAAGAAAAAGTTTTAAAGAACATTCTGAATAGTCATTTTTACTAGAAGAACAAATTTAAAATCAGATTGATAAACATTTAAATTTTTATTGAAAAAAAATTATTAATTTTCGTATTCCCTCACATTATGCGGCATGCCGGGTTGTGCTGAAATAACACTTTCTCGTATCTCATTTTGTTTCTCTCTCTATGCTGGAATGCAGATATAAACTTAGTCTTTTAAAATAAATTTTAAATTTGATTTTCTTAATTTCCTTTGATTGATTTTTTAACTTATTGCAAAAAGAACCGGTTGAATAACAATTTTAGCTTCTTGTATCTTGACTTCCTAAGCAGACATGCTTATATACGCCATGACACCTTTTTTTTAAGACGTACGCTATGGTGCACGTTGTGAGGGAAAATGGTTAGTGTTTAATCTTTGTTTACCATTATCTTTAAACGATAACGACAAAGACTAATTTATTCTTTTAAATATCACAGGTCATGAATTTTTAGAATTTGCATTTTCGTTTTCTTTTCATTGCAATGTAAAAAATTTTAATAACTTTAAATTCTGAAAACATTAACTTTATAACAGAAAAAGTGATAAATTTGTTTGTTCATGCCTAATTAATTTCAAGACTGTAAAGCAATTTGCAAAAATTCTTTCTCGGTTTTTCACTCTGCAAAATTTTTATATTAAAAATATTTTTTTCTTACTCTTTTAAGTACCACAGCTTTTTAATATGATTTTAATTTAAATTAAATTTATTATGCATTTTTATTTTTCTTCCACTTTTTATGAATGTTGAATTAACTGATTACAAGAATAAATTTTGAATTCACCACTTGACTAGATTTTATCAGTTTTCAAATGAGAATTTTTTGAAAATAAGTTTAACGATTGTTGAATTAAAGTTGGAAGCGTCTAAAGTGTTCTCGATCATAATAAAATAATAATTACGAATTTTAATTTCTTAATGCGCACGTTTCAAGTAAATTTAATTTTTAAAAATTGTAACTGCCGTAATTATTTTCTATTGCATGATGTTTGAATCTATTGAGTAAGAAAACTTTTTGCCGTAAAATGTATTTTTTAATTAAGTTTCTTTATTCCAAAAATTTCTTTTATATTGAGAAAGAATGAAAAACAAGAATGAAATTATCATTTGAATGTTTATGAATTGAATATTGAAATAGGATTATTTCTCTAGTTTATTTAAATGCACTGTGTGCTAAAAGGTAAATTTGCATTTAGATGAATAAATTAAATAACTTGATCTCTCATTTTAAGTAATCGTTTACTTTTCCAAAAAGCTTGCAAGTTTTCACGTTGTGCAGCAAAAATATAAAAAATTTTCAAAAAAAACTTTTATGAAACTTTTTATCTAATTTAAGGAAGTAAAAAAAAGCAATAACATCAGATGATATAATGTATTCAAAAAGCAAATCATAAAGAAAGCAAATTTTAGCATAACTAATGCGCCGAGAAATCAGATCGAGCGGTTGCAGTGTGAATTAACGGGAATCCAATGATAATTATGGGTCATTAATATTCTTCTCTTTTTTTCTCTCAACTGAATTGCAGAATGCGAATTATATACGCGCAATTTTAGTTTAATATTCTCAACGAAAATAATTTAGCTAAAAAGAAATTTTCAAGTAAAAAGCAAATCAATAAAGGTTTTCGCAATTTATCACTGTCTTCAAACAAAATTTTAAAGAAGCATTTTTAGAAATTATGATAATGTTTGGTTGCGATGAAAATAATGAGAAAATGATGATAATATTTGCATAATAATAGAGTGAAAAAGTTTTGATTGTTTGATTTTTCGTGATAATTTCAAATTTTATTAAGTAAATTTCAATTTAATTTACTTTTAAATATCGTATTAATTTAAAATATCAAATTTTTTAAGTCGAAAAAGAAAGTTTTCGACTAAAATGTGTAATTTAAATTTTTTTGATGATTTTTTAAATAACTCATTCATTTCTATCAATAAAGTTTTGTAAAAAAAAAGATTTTTTGTTTTATAAAATATAAAAAAGCTTGTCCATTCAACTTATTTTCTAGATCATTCACTCATGAGAAAAGTAAAAATTGTAAATAATTGTAAAAAAAACTGCAAAAACTTTTCAGTTTTAGGCATAAAATTGGCCATATTCTTTTTATTTAAATAATTTATTAAATTAATTAAGCGAACAAGTGTTTAATCAAAACTTTAGGCACATTTTTTGCCTTTGATGCTTTTCGACAAAAAAATGCAAAAAATTAATCTTAACCAGACTAAAATGTTGTATTGATCATAATTAAGGCTAAAAAGTCTAAAATTTTGACTTTCTCATTCAATTATGTAATCTAAATGTAAAAAATCTTTACAAGATTTCTTCTTTTTTAACATTCTGTAAAGAACTCGTTGCAAAGATCATGCAAATTTAACCGAATTTTCGGCTTGTGTACGAGTTTAACATGCTTAAGAACAATTTGTTTATTTTCATTCATACGTTTATTTTACTTAACAATATTTGAAAGTGAAAAATTAACTTTTTTAAGTGCTGCGTGATATAAACGAATCAAAAGTGGCTTGATGCAAGCTTTCCATTTGAAAAGGTTTACTCACATGCAACTTTACATTGCAAATGTTGATAAAATATTTGTTTTTAATGTTTCTACTGAACACATTAGCCAATTTTATAGTTTTCTCAAATTACATTTCACACTTTGCATGAACCTTTCATCACGCACTTTGATGTAAACAACCTTTCACCTGTTGCAAAAACATTTGCAGCAATATTTCACTATGATTTCACGATTAAATGATTACGGAGTGAATTAATCAACTTTTCAAAATTTTAGAAATGAAAATATTTGCAAACTTTAAAAATAATTGAAGATTTGATTAAATTAAGAAGTAATGTTGTTCGATGAAAAATGAAAGTCAAAATTTAAATATTGCAGTACTTTAGTTTTAAATACATTGAAATTATTTTCATTTCTTACATCTTTAGTAAGTGAATTAAAAAGTTTTGCACCATAATTGAAAATGAAGTTATCGCAACATTTTAGTCTGGTTCTTTTTATAATAATCTTATAACCCTGTCTACTATTACTAGAGAAGGAAACCTGGTCAATCCAACTCTTTGGAATCGTGAAATTATTATGTTTGATATTAAAAATTATCTTTAAAATTTTAAATCGTCTTCGAACTCCTAAGGGTAGTAAAGATAGCATTTTGAGCCTTTCGGAATATTCGACATTTTTCCCATTTTTGTACAAATAAATCTAGTACTAGTTTTTTAAACTTTTTCAATTAAAGTATTTTTACCAATTTTTTTCGACAATGCCAACTAAATCGATCAATCTTTAGAAAACAAACTTAGATTACCTGTAAAAACATTTTAAACTTTCAGAAGCATTGCTTAATAGAAAGCTGCATTTTTATTCAATTTAATTCGAAAAATAATGCTCAAAAATTCAAAACATTCAAAAATATTGTAAAAATTTGAGAAGCTGAATCAATTCTCACTGCTTCCTTTTTGAATCCAATATTCGTTTCTTAACAATAATTATTCTCTTATGATCTTTTAACAGCTTTTTCAAATTGCGGATTGTTTGAAGTAACTTAAAGTTAGATTTAAAAATTTTTAAACTTTTTGCTTTTTTAATATTTTTTTTTATTTTTTGTAAATTTTACAAATTTAACTGATTAATTTAAATAAAAAGTTTTAGATTTTATTCTTTTTTTAAGATTTTCAAAAAACTACAATCTGAAACATTTAAATTTTTAAAATAAAGTATTAAAAAAAATTTTACTTTTACTAGAACTTTAATTTTTAATTTTAAACATAATAATGAAAAAATTGTGTTCAAAATCTCCATAATTCGTAAATAAGAATTTTACTAATTGAAGAGCCAACAATTGTTTAACATTGAAGATGGCATTCTACATTGAAGAAAGTAAAAACGAATTTAAAATGTTAATTCATAAAAGAAAAAATGATGCGTTACATTAAGAAAAGAGAGAAAATGAATTTTTAAAGTTGTATTTTGATTGAACGTGATTCTTTTTAGCATTTTACTTGATAATTTTAGACCATCTCAAATATAAAAATAAGAATAATTATGACCAGTTTAATCAATGAATTACTAATAACTTCATTTTAGAATACACGTATAAGAATTTTTTCCAAATTTTGATATTTTTTACAATAATTTATTATTAGCTATTAACCACGAATTTTGATTTTTTTTTCGAATAGATAGAAAAAAAATCAAAAAAGCATTAACGTAATATTAATCTAATTTCAGGAAAAAATTTATAAAAGGTTCTTATAAAATAATTTTCGAAATTTCATTGAAAAAACGAAACGGTTTTCATTTGTTTCTACCAAAAAATGTCGCCTTATTTTTATATAAACTATGTAAAAATTTGTCACTTACTTTTATCCAGGGATAAACAATGTGCCCTTTCTGGCCAATCGCACTCAAGTTTATATGGATTGAAATGAGTTCCAGGAGGACATTTTTGGAGATGAGCTTCGCAGTTTGAGCATTGAAGAAAGTAACAGCAACTTTTCGGATCAGGAAATAAGCCATTTGCATTCCGGCAAGGTCCACAATGACATTTTCCTATGTCCCTTTCATATATCTTTATCTGTCCAAGATTATTTTTCCGACGAATTCCTTTAAAGAATAAAAAATCAAATTAAAACTCACGACCAACTCATACACACCTTTGAAGGCAGTTTTCTCTGCTTTAACAAACAAACATAACAAATAAACTGCGAGAACTGTGTACAAAAACTTCATTTTGGTTTGAAGTTTTCGATCAATCAAACAAAAAACTTCAATAAATTGATTTTACAAATGAAATTAATCTCGATTTTATACTCAGAAATTCGTTTATAATCATATCGACATATTCCGAAATCATTTTTAACGCGATTTTCATTATGTAGGTTAATTTTCAGCCTTCAACTCTCACCCTATTTGTACATTCAAATGAACTTTTTCCAGGAAAGTATTTTTATTTGCAAACGATTAAAGTTTGATAAAAAAGAAAAGAAGCGGCAATCCCTAAACCCAATTTACTATGTGATTTTACATTTATTTAAATTTTTATATATGATTTTTGCTTTTTATTAAAATTATTTTGTTTTTATGATGTTAAAATCATATCTTATTGTCAAAGCTCATTAAATTTTAGCGAGATATATATGATATTTGATTTAATATAATGTCACCTATGTTCTAAAAAGATTTTAAAAAGAAAGCAAAAAATTGCGATAATCTAAAATTTTTTAATTGAAAAGAATTTTTTAGTAAATGAGTTTCTGCTTTCTTAATTTCTTAATTTTTTAATGTCGTTAGGTTTATGAATAACACATTAAAAAATAAGTAAAAATTAATTTTATTCCAGACGAGCAAAGAAAAGGATTTTAGTTTTTTATTTAATATTTTAAAATGACAACATAGATTATTAAATTATAGAAGAAACATTAAAACAAGATTTTATTTATAAAAAAAATTTTTAATTTTAAATTCAATTTTTAGCTTAAAACCCATTTTTTACAATTAATTCTCATTAATTTGTGCATTAGTACTCTTCTCACTAAAAAATTAACAATTTCAGTGTTCTCTTTGGAAATTTCGCTTTAATATATAAATAATAACGTGAATATTATATTTTCCCACTAATTAATTGATGAATACAATCGCAGACGAATTTTTCACTTTACGAAGCAAATATGAAACAATTATTATTCAGGATGTAGACATGGTGATAATTATTTTCCTGGAAAAAATATTGAATAAAAATTCACAACTAGAGTGAGTGTCGAAAGCCGAATTTAACCCAGATATTGGTTGAAATTGAGTAAAAACACATTGTGAAATATTTCATAATCATTGTTGACAAATGTCTGACTATAAAATCGAGCTTAATTTCATTTGTTCAAACAAATGATCAAAGCATATTTTCGATAAACCAAACTGAAATGAAGTTTTTGTTCGCAAATCTCGCTATTTGTTTGTTTTGCTCGTTTGTAAAAGCAGAGAAAGCTGCTATCAACGGTATGACTGAGGAGATAGGTAATGCTTTATTTCAGTTATTTCTTTTTTTAAGCAACTGAAGCAACCAGTGATAATGGAGCGATAACTACTATTAACATAAGAAAATGTCATTGTGGACCTTGTACAAGTCCAAATGGCTTATTTCCTGATCCAAAAAGTTGCTGTTATTTTCTTCAATGCTCTCACTGCGAAGCTCATCTCCAAAAATGTCCTCCTGGAACTCAATTCAATCCTTATAAACTTGAGTGCGATTGGCCAGAAAGGGCACATTGTAAATCCGTAGATAAAAGTAAGTAACTATATTATGCATAAATTTAGTGCAAAAAGTTGCCTCAATTTATTGGTTAAAACAAATGAGAATCATTTTATATTTTAGTTTCAAATTAAAATTAATTATTTTAAATGAGTTAATATTTAATTTTTTTTTTTTTTGAAATGCGATAATTTTTTAAATTTATCAGCGATATTTTATATTTCAAACATCTAAAACTATACATGAGTAACGTGACCTACTAAAGCTTGAAAATCTAACTTTTAAGATTGTTTTTCTTGCTTATTTTTTAATTTTTGAATCTCTTATTTTGTTATCCAATTTGAATTAACTTTTCTCGTTTCTTCTCTCATCAAAATAGAATGTCACCTTCAATGTTAATTGGAAATAAGTTTTTCCTCAAAAAGCAAAATATTGATAGCGAATAAAGGAGAATCTGAACTAAATTTCTCCCAGTATTATGTTTAATTAAAATTTTTAAACTAATTTTTAAAAGAAATCATTATTTTAAAAGAATTGTTTAATTTTCTGGGTTTTATTTTCAAAAAAAAAAAAAAATAAAAATAAAATAAAAAGAAGATTGTTTAAAACCTTTTCCACATAAATTATTTAAATTTGTAATTGTTGTTAAAATTGAAAACAAAACAAGAGATTAATTAAAGGGGATACAGAAGTAAGCTTTTACAATTAGCATAAGATCCTTTTTTCGTCTTATTGTTTATAGAAACCCTAATAATTGGAAGATTTCTGTGCAATTGAATGTATTTGATCATATTCGATTTATTCGATTTGGAAACCGTAGTTATTACTGTTGTTATTATATGAATTTACAAAAATGTTGATAGATTTTGCAAACTAGAAGCGAATCGCCGCCTTCTAAAAATAATTTTGACAAAAGTGGTAACTAAAATGAAATTCAATGTAACCTTTAAATAATTTTAATCTAACAAAATGTATTAAAAGCGAGTATTCAAAAAAAGCGCCATTCATGAAATGAGCGAAACGATGTCGCTTTAAAAAGCGGTGAACGCACGTTTCTCTCTTTAAAAGTGGACCCAGTTTTTGAATTCGACTCGAAAACAATATTTTAACAAATGTCGATTTCACCGAAATTAAACGCTAAATTGAAGATAAATGCGTGGGAACGAAGCGAGCACTTGTTTCGTGTGTATCAAATCATTTTCGAGAGCGAAGAGGAAAGCTTTGACAGTGAGCAGTACAGCGATGCGTTGAATTGGGCGCGAAGTCAACTGTTCGTTTGGAAAGCGAGAAATGGCAATTATAGCGATGCGATCGAATGGGAAGCGACGTACGCCATTGTCACTGCTATTATCGAAGATAGAAACTTACTTTTTAGCGAGAAAACTGAACACAAGCTTTTAGCGCAAACAAACGTTTGTTCGTTGTATTCAATTGCAATCGTCAAGTTTCACAATATTCTTCCCTATTATCAGGTTTAAACTCGTTGATTTCTTCCATTGTTTGCTCATCTCTTTAATCACTTTCTAATAGATGAATGAAAATGGTCATATAATAAGGAATGAATGGCAAAACAGCGGCTCGCTTAAAGCAGCAAACTTCGGTTTACCGGAATGGTTCGTTGAGTGTAGACATAAAATTTGCCATTCTTCAACACCATCGCTGATTCTTCTTCGACAAGCTGCAAATGTTGCTTTGCAATGGCTACGGGTTAATTACTGGCAATCATTGATTGCAGAGCAGCTTGAGTCGAATTCTGTCGATGACTCTGATTTTATCTGTGCATTTGACTTGTTATTGTTCGGAAGCAAAAGCGAGAGAAAACAGATAGAAAGGATCATAGCGAAAGCATTAAAAAGGAATTCAATTCTAACGCTTAGTAATGCTTCTCAATATATAATCAAGAATTCTTCGGAACTGCAAGACGTAGAAATTGAGGAGACTACTTGCTTCGTGCTTCCACCAACATTAGAAGCCAAATTTTCACCGTTAATGAGTTTGTTGAGTTCTCAAAATTTGGTAATTCCTTTCTTACAGCAACTTGTGCTTCATTTTGGAGCCCAAGATGAAATTGACAAAGCAGCAATTTTTTGGTTCGCTGTGATTGTGTCTGCTCTCGATCCCGATTCAAAATCAACACTATCAGAAATGTTGAAACCAAAAAAAGATAATTTACATAAAGGAACTCAAAGAATTTTGTGGGTTAAACTTTTTTACGCTCTCATCAAGCATGCTAACAAATACACTCATTTATTGGTGCCATTATTTACAAAACACGTCTCATCGTTTTTATCCTCAACCAAATGTTCAATTTTGCAAAACTTATGTAAGATTTACTTTCAGAATAGCATCAAAAGCTCTATTAATGAGACAAGTTTAAAGACTATTGAAGATGTTAAAGTTGCTCTGAATGAAGATTTAAGCAAGCAACAAACAATTGACTGGTGCTCTTTAAACCTAGGAACTAGGCCGTCCGATTATTCCACAAATTCTTTTGAAGTTATAACTTCAAATACCGATGCAAGTTATGAGGATGGAAACAATGAATAATCAGTAAATGGTTTCGTAAATATCTATTTTAAATAAGTTTTGGAAATTCTGTCCATTAAATTGTAACTGCTAAAAATCGAGAAATTTTTTAACTATAATCTTTCGAAAGTAACTACAGTCAAATTTAATTATTTACAACTTTTGCAGCATCAATTAACTATGGGCGGGAACACAACTGATCAGTTGCAAAAACATTTAACACTTTTGCAGTTTCATTTACCGCTAGGAGGGATCAACCCATTGAGTTGCAAAAACATTTACCATTTTTGTAAATTCATTTAACTATAATGAAAAATGTACTTGAATGTAAAATTTTTTCAAAAAACAACTTTTAGTTAGTATGCACCACTAAACTATTAGCATGAGCTAACTGCATAGTATTGCTAAGTATGTAATTACTAACTAAAAGTTATGTTTTTTTGACAAAAATAATCAATTGAAAAACACTAAAGATTTTATACATTTTATATTAATACTACATTGAATTTCATAAAGTTTCCCGTGAATTTGCAAATAAACTCTCTTTGATTAAGTTTTAAATAGTCAACTCTTAGTATTTATATTAATTTGCAGAGATTGCATTGCATTCGGTTGCACTGTTCTCAAAGATAGTGGATGAAAAAAAGTGAATTTCTGTTTTTTTAAATGATTAAGTAAATGTTTACAGACTATAAATAAAAAACAGGCGGCCGTTGATTAAGAACCGGTAACAATTTTGAAAGC
>NCKU01005013.1:0-10932 GCA_003675995.1 Dinothrombium tinctorium
ATTGCGAGTGAAATGAGTAGTTGTGTGCTTACTTGCTTACAATGCTTAGAGAAAATGTTGTTATCACGACCCTGAGCGTTGGAACTTTAATCATTTCTCGCAATAGTTTTGCTGATTCAGAGACAAAAACATTTTTTACATCTCGCTCTTTCACACACACTCTCACGCAATCATTAGTTTAGTGATCGTTTCATTGCAAAAAATTTTTATTCTTGTATTTTGAGATTTAATTCATGCGCTTTTTGTTATTCGTACAAAAAATCAAATTTTATTCACGAAAAAATAAATTCAAAAAAGAAATGTTATGACGATGTACTTCCAATGATTAAAAATAATTTTTTATATGAAAGATTTTTCGGTGAAATATTTGTCTCGGATCGATCGTTTTATAACTTATCAATAAGAAGCGCATAAATTTTGATCAAAATTCTCTGCAAAATTTTGACACATTTAAAAGAAAAAATCGGAAAATAAATCAATTGTGTTTAAAATAAGCAGAAGTTAGTGTTTTCAAATGGAAGTGAAAATGAATGAGTTTGATTTGAGAAACAAGCGCTAAGCTAGCATCAATTATTATGTAAATATTTTTTCTGAAACTGTACTTTAATAATGTAAATTTAATTATACAAATATTACTTGAATGTAATAATTTGTTAATATAAAGTGACAATTTTTCGGCAACTTTGAAAATATGAAATGCGACATGAAAATGTTGAGATCAAAATTTGTTTCGCAGATTAAACGATAAATTTTAAAACGAAATCCAAGTTATGCATAATATGCATATGCGCCACAATTTTTCAATTTGAACTCAAAATGCTATATAAACAATTTGAATTTATCCTAAAATTTTGATGAGCAAATGAATTAAAACCTTTTCATTTTTCATCAAAATCATTTTATTCATTCACTTCCAATTTCTTTGAAAATATTCAATATCAAGGCTCGATTTAGCCTAAATAACAAAACAAAGTCGTTTTAGTCATTAACTGAAGGGTTTTGTGTAAGTTTTTTAGGAGTTAGATGTTATATCTCAAAGTTTTCTATAGGTTTACCGATTGTTTCTTTATTGAATTTTTTAATTTAATTTAATTTTTAAATAAGTGACATTTTGACATTCAATGCTGAAAAGTCTTTAAAAGCTGATTTTTTTCTAGTCGATTTGTAAACGAGATGAAAATAGAGATCAAATACCCCAGTTTTCTATTAACTAACGGGCTCTCCCATTAGTTCCATAGTTTCTCAAAGCCATTTTCCCGTCAAAAATGTTATCAACTTGAACATTTACCAACTGTGCTCTAAGCAACTCGTTTAATCAGAATTATTAGCGAATAAACTCTTAAGCAGATGCAGAAAATGCTAATTTAGATGCATATTTAGGTAAAGAAAACTTTTATGATCTTTATAACTATCAACTTAAGTGTTTTACAAGTCTCACGGACTTGCAGAATACAGATTAAAAAATTTATTCGAAATTTGATTGAAAATTTTTTAATGATTTTTTAATTTCGTATTTAAATATATCAAATAAAAGAAAAAGGACTAAAAATAAATTTTTCTATTTTTTGAAAAATTATCTAAAAAATTGTAACACTAAACTGTTTTGATGCTGAGAGAAAAGGTATTTTTTCAAGTGAATTCAATTAATGTGAAATTTTATGCAAAGCGAATAGATGTATTATGAGCATTAAGATAGAAACGTACAATATGTCAAACGGATTAGCGCTTAAACTCTCTTTAAATAATAAAAGTTTATTTTGTGCGCAAATGTACCTAAAGAGAAACCTTTTAACTATTTCTGTAGAAAGGGTGTAGCTGCTTTCAAATCTAGTAAATTTGCTTTTTATTAAATCAATCAAATCAAATTTTCGCTTTTTTAAAACTCAAAGTACTCAAAAGCGATGTCATACAAAAATACAAAATATTTGACTTGATAAAAAATAAAGTTAAAAAACTGAATTTCATAAATATCATTTAATTCTTCTCTACATCCAACAAAAGTAGAGTTGATTGAGAATTCTAATGCGGTTGTTTGCTAAAGACACTCTTTAGTGTGGCATACATTTTTGCTGAGTTCGTAGAATGAGAGGTGTCAATGAATTTACAATGTCCCTAAAAACGAACCATCATTAAATTTCGACGGGCACGTGAGAAGAGCATTGTTATTTCGGCTTGCATTGTTTACGGCCAACAAAATATATCCTTGGACGAGTAAGGTGACCACTTTTCTCAAATATTTATTATCGATTGTATATACAGCTGTGCATATTGCACTAGAGATAAAAACACGGAATTTTAATTTCTGAATATTTCCATAGTGCTATAATTACAGTCTGTTTTTAACTTGAAATCTAAAAAAAACTTGGCGATTAGTGGTTTACGATTAATCAATAAAAATTTTTGCCTGTGATAAAGTTTCACTTCACAAAAAAATCTAAAATCATATGATTCGAACTATTTATTTTGTTTAGCCGAATAGCTGTTCTCACTTGTCCGCCGAAATTGAAGTTGGGAGCAATTTCTGAATAACCCAATATTTTATTTACACTTATTTAAAAATATTTTTCACTTTTATAAAACTTAATTTAATTTTGATATGAAATCATTTATTTAAAAACGTAGCTTATACTTTGCGGATTACTTAACAATTTTCATTCTTTTCATTTCGATCGTCGTATTGTGTGGGTGCGATAGGCGAATTTGACATTAAATTCACGCTGACTTAAACATGATTAAATGGTTAAAATTATTTTCATTTCTTTTGTGATTAATGATTGATTTTATGAAATTTCAAAAACTTTTAAAGTTTTAAAAACATTTTCTCATTTTAAAATGAAAAAGAAAAGTTTAAATGTTCTTTGCAGAAGATGAAGCAATTTGGTTTAATGTCTTTTATATCTTGAGGAAAAAAATTATATTTAGAAAAAGATTTTATTCAAAAAAGAGAGCTCTAATAAATTATAAACTTAATTACAACATAAATTTTAGATTACAAAGAAAGAAATGATGAAAATGTGAGCGCATTCAGTATTCGCAGTAAAGTAGTAAAATTTTTTAAACCATAAAAGAATAATATAGAAATCAATTATTCAAACATTTATTTATGGTTTCAGTAATGTAGAAAAAATTTCCAAAACTTTTTTCACGCGCAGAATTACAAACGTCTCATGTAAGAGAAAAAAGAATTAATAAAACATTTTGGAGATCAAAAATTTATTTGTCTTTTGATGGTTATATTAATTATCAAATATAAAAGTTGTCCTAATTCTCAACTTTTCTGCCTTTTAAAAATGAACAATTAATAATACGCGAGTGTGTTTACTTTAAACTAATCGATGAAATTGAAATATGATAATTTTGCTTAAACCGCAGATTTTTTTATTTCCATGTTTTATACTTTTTTGATCATGTGAAAACTAAGAATATAAGTCGAAATTAATTAACTAAATTCAAATTAACTTTTTCAAATTTTTTTAACAAAGAAGAATAAATAACAATAATTAAGATTGTAATTAATATGAAACTTTGCAATTTTGACTGCTTTGTGTAAAGTGGCTTCAACTGGAATAAACTCATTTATGTTGAGTGAGAAAAAAGATTAAAAGCCGAAAAGCAAACGAATTTTTTGACTGAAAACGCATTTGCATTCTGAATGCAGTCTGCTGCTTGACGTTAATATGTGATCACTGAAAAAGTTTTTTTTCTTTTGCCCACAACAGCGAATTCTAATCTGCTAATTATTAGCTTTCGAGACTAGAAACCTTAATGATCTCCACTCATTTTTTCTCTTGTTTCAAGTTTTCTTTGCAACACAATCTTTCGTTAACTATAAAATGAGAGTGAATATAATGACTGTGTGTTTATAATGATTGTATTCTAAATTTTTGTTTTTGTTAAAGATTTATATCTAAATCTGGGTTTTATAATCGTTCAAGTTTGTAAAAATTTTCTGTTGAAGCTCTACTCTTAGCTTAAATCACAAAATCGGAAAATAAAATCAAGAATGAGAAATGAATTATTCAATTTCAATTGAAATTTTTCTCTGTTTCAATCGCCTTTTTAATGAAGATTTCGTCTATTTACAATTCATTCTCAAGTTTTGAACACGCGTTTATTGACCCGCATTCACTTTCAATTTGTGTGTGAGATTTAAGATGCAAAAGACAAGTGAACTGAGATGCGCCTAGTACTACTAGTTTCTATGACTACTGTGTTCGCCGAAAACAGTTTCGGTGCTTACTGACTGAAGATTCAAAGTGATTTTTAAGCAAAGAGCTGAATTGAATTCATCGAATTTGAAAAGAAGAAAAAATTCATTATGGGTCATTCATATTCATATTTGGCCAATTTAATTAATCATGAATGACTAAATTTCATCTTTTTGATTGTATTCACAAGTTAAAAGTATAACAGTTACATAAATGTGATACCTTTGCTGATCAAAACTTGAATACAAGAGATATAAGAGTAAACATACATTTAGCAACAAATATGAACGAATGAAATATTGAATATTGTTAATGCCACACCGTCTCTTAAAAAACATTAATATGGATTTTAAAATGAGAATTTGACACGCTAGATATTAAAATCAAAAGTGAAATCAAAATCACAATGTTTCATTGTACTTCGACGTTTAAGTATTTTCTATTCGTCGTGTTTCTCGCTTTTTAATTTGCTTCCTGTTCGAAATGAAAATCAATAATGAAATCATATTTTACAATGAGAAAATCTATGTGCATTAAATTTATTTGTTTTTAGTCTCATCTTGTGTCTAGGCGCACATGCAGATATGCATTATGAGACATGGCGATATGCAGAAAACACATTAAGCTCGGTAATTGCATTTTACTTTCTGAAAACTCATCTTTTGTACACGAATCGATAAGATTGTCTAATGCCGAAGCAAAGCAAACAATGATTGGTGCATTTTACCTAAGCAAACAATCAAAGTAAAAAATAACCTTGCTCACATTAACATTGTGAAAGCAACATGAGTTTCGATAGAATTAAGTTATCGCAGTATTAAAATTGCATTAAAGTTTAAAAGAGAAGAGGCTTCGTAAAATGAAAACGCTGCAAAAGAATTATGCTAAGAATTTGTACAGCCATTATGCCTGTTTTCTTATTAATTGCAACTTTTGATCAAAGTTCTTCTCTATTAAAGCCAAGTTAACTTAATAAATTTGTGAATTTTTAGTTATCTTTTTGAAAACACAAGCGAGATAAATTTAATTTTTCAAACACTTCCAATACTTTTTCAATTGATTGAATAGATCAAAATTTAACAATAATCTTTAAATTAATAAATTCAACAGGTTTCATAAATTTACTTTGTATTGATTTTGACTTTTTTTAAAGACACATGAAAATCTTAAAATTTTGAAAAATTATTTCATATACTACGAAGTTAATTACAATAATGAAGCATTTTTTTCGCTCGTAAACTATCAATTATGTTAAAGTCTAGATAAACTTTTTCTTTATTCAACATGAAATCACTCTTAGAGATTAGAATCATGTAAAATTTTTTCTTTTCAATAATACTTCTTATTGAACTTAAGTTGCTGTAATTTGTTGCTACGAAATACTGAGAGAGCTGAGCAATGTATTACTGAGAAATAATATACATACAAAAGTCTATGAATTTTAGTATTTACAACGAAAATTAAAAATTAACTTTTTACTAAGATGAAAAGAAAA
Source organism: Dinothrombium tinctorium (assembly GCA_003675995.1). Classification (NCBI taxonomy): domain Eukaryota; kingdom Metazoa; phylum Arthropoda; class Arachnida; order Trombidiformes; family Trombidiidae; genus Dinothrombium; species Dinothrombium tinctorium. The sequence continues at coordinate 5,704 of NCKU01005013.1, forward strand.
ACCTTACATCTCGGGATTTAAAAAAATAATTTCACTCAGTTCTTTGTGCAATTAGGTTTTACATAACGTTAAAATTAAAAGTTGTGAGAGAAAAAGAGAAATTAATTTCAAAGAAACTTCATTTGTCAAAAAATTTTCAGTAGCATTGTGAATTAAAAAGGACGAACATAGAGAAAATTTTTAATTTATATTTTAAAATATATTAAGCAGAAAAATCTTTGAGATATGAATATAAGGAAAATTTACTTAAAATTATAGGATAAAAATGTAGTAAAACGCTGTTGATGGAATTAATAATCTAACTTTTCTAATAATTTAAAATAATTTTTAAGAGCGAGTATTTAATGTTGAATGAAAATGTAATGAAAACTATTGTTAGATGTTTTAAAAGAATGCTTAAATATATTTATTTCAAAAGCAACAAAATGTATGTTTCATAAGAAGAAACTCTTAAACAATTGAAAATTCAATCGCTTGAAGTTCGTCAGAAAATGTTTTATGAAACTTTCACAAAAAATTATAACATTTTACAATCGACGATATTTTAATAAACATTATTACAATAAAAGTTGCAAGAGTCGGTTATTTGATAAATAAACAATGAGAAAAAATTAAGTGAGGAAAACACTAATTCATTGCATAAAAATGCTTAATCATCTGCCAAGAGATATAAGAGCAAACATATTTAATTCATCTTTTTTAAACCAATGTAAAAAGTCATTAATTTGTAATTAACTTTGAAATGCAACTTGTTCAATTGAATAAATTCAATTAACCGTTGAACTAAAATGAAAAATTAGCAAAAAAAGCTCAATGATCTGTTTTTTCTTTCGATTATACTTATGGCAGCACCACAAAGCGTTATGCAAGTTATTAAATGCTCAAAAGGAAAGATTTTCTTCTTTTTTCAAATGTACGCTTGTGACCAATAAAATCTTTTACTCAACTGCTTAGCATTAAAGTGGGTTCAAAGTGAAGTTTATTGGAAAACACGAGTGTACAAAAAACCTACGAAGAATTTATTACCATGTTTGTTATGTATGCGAATAGCGAACATAAATTTGTGTTTTAAAGAAGAGTAAATATTTTTGTGCTTTTTCATTTTGAAATTGAGAATTTATTGCAAGGGAGATTACAAAATGTGTATGGGCAAACAACATGAAATATAATAAAACTTTCAAGTACACAATGTCACATAAAGTGAACTGTAAGAAAAACTCTACAATTTACTTCAAGTTTCTAAAAGTTAGAATAAAATATCGACTAAAAGCAAAAGAACGGCATTAACATTGAGCGTTTGATTGTTTAATTAATCAAGAAAAAGTTTAATAGCAAAACAAGCAATGAATAAGACAAATTCAAACAAGCGTACTAAAGTTTATAGTGGCCAAATCTATTTTTCAATGAATTAAAGAGCAGTGTCCAAAAGATTCAAATGAAAATAAACGTTCTATGAGAAAAGGATTTTAAAAAATTTATTTTCAAAACGCATTTTGCGGAAATCAACATTGTAAAATTGAATGAAGTTTATTTCTACCGTTCGACTTCAAAAGTAAGGTAAAATTTTACATTATGGGCCGAATCGAGAAAATTAATTTTGAACAATTTTCTTTACCTAATCAGAGACAATAAGTTCAAAAATGACATTATTTAGTAATTTGACACACAGATTTACTAAAATTAAATGTTCAAAACTAATTTCTTCGATTCGTCCAGTAAAGTAAAATTATAACCAAAGGACGAATTTCAAAGTGATGAATGTAGGAAGTAGGATAAAACTTTTATCTATGCAAATTAAGATTATACATTGTATTATCAAAATATTAAAGAAATTGGTGCGCTTATTGAAAACAAGCAATTAAAATGACTCAATAATATATGCACTACATTAGTTTTACAATTTAAATCTATTTACTTGGTTAGTGATTTATACACATGACAAGAAGCTTTATATGCAGAGTGAACATAGTTTCAATAAAAGCCAGCTTAAAAAAGTAATACAGCACCCATCATCAAGTGATATTTGCTAGTCGTAGAAAGCAGTACTATGCAGCATCTCGTCTTTTGCATCTTAACTCTCACCATAAATTGAGTATAAATACGATTCAGTGTTCAATATTCAAACTTTTAAACATTTGCAAAAGAAATTCTTTCTTGCCGAAATTTTATTTTTCACTGACATTTAGCACACTTCTGATTTAATAAACATTATTGATCAAAGAGAATGTGAATTAAATTGTGCCTGAATAGTTCATTTTTCATTTTTTTATTTATTTTAATTTTTAGCGAAAAGCAGAGCTATTACGTAAATGTGTGATTCATTTATAAAGACGCTCTTTAGATTTTGGCCTTAAAAATTAGCGAGCTGATTGGCTATAAAACGGAATTTCAACTTAAATTTTAATCTGTAGTAAAATTTTTAAAAATAAAAGTTGAAAATTTTGAAAAAAAATCAAAAAAGAAAGAAGTAAATAAAAATTTTTTATTTTTTCTAGTCAATATCATTTTCTAGTCTCAAGAACAAAGAATAAGCGGATGAGAGTTCGCTGTTTCGCGCAAAAGAAAACATAACTTTTCAGCGATCATTTATTAACTTCAATAAGCAGAGTGTATTCAGAATAAAAAAGCTTATGTAGCTGTAAAAAACAAATTTCGTTAACATTTCGGCTTTTAATCATTTTTATGACACACTTCAAATGAGTTCTTCTCTCAAAGTTTGTTCTTAATCAAAAATTTAATTAACATTTATTAATTTTTTGCAGAAAGAACGTTTGAAAAAAGTTGAGTACAATATAAGCTTAGTTCGCCATTTTCTTAGTTTTTTGATCTGAATTAAATAAAAAAAACAGAAAATTTTGATTTAAGCGATATTTCCACATTCAATTTTCTAAGATTAGTTGAAAATGAAATGACTAAAGATTTTTTCTTTTAAAAGAAAATTATAAAGTTAATTAATCATTGCTTATTTGAATATTGCTTCTTTTGTTTTGCAGAAAAAATAAATAAAATACAATAAAAATGATAATAAGAGTTGTAAAAATTTTAATGAAAGAAAACAAAATTGATTTCCAAACTCAAGCTTAGAGTTAATTGCTTAATGGATTAACAAAGTTGAAAAATTTAAAAAATTTTCAAAATAAAACTACAAATTATGAAAATTTCACTGAAAATATTAAATTTTTATTCAAAAAAACTTTGGTCCGAGTAGAGGAATGCAAGTGAGCTACATAGTTCTGTACTACCGGAGACAGAGAAAAGTTTCCTACAACTTAAAGAATACTTCACTACACTGCACAATAAATAGAAAAAGTTTCCTGCAACTTAAAGAATACTTGACTGCATTGCACAAAATTTCACATTGGAAATGCTTGAATTTGCTTTGTTTAAACAAAAACGTTCTTTCAACGCGGTGTTTTATCTAATTTATTTTTGGGTTAATACCCCAGTGCTCACTTACGACAAAAATTAAATTCATCGAAATATGTGCAAATAATGAGTCAAAATTTAATATAATTCGCGTGATGTCAGTGTCTAGTTGTAAAAAATTGTTTAAAAAAGTGGCAAATAGAGAAAAACATCAAATGAAAAACTGTAAATGGTCGTGATTAGTGATCTCAAATCATAAAAACAAAAAATTTGATTTCCATTCTTATCTTATTTACACACTTATTGTAATGTTGAATTAAAATATCGTCCAAATAAATTAAAATAATGCACGATTTGCGCTAAGCTTAATGAATTGTTATAGAGTGGGCTTTTCGCTGTGAGAAACTTTTTTCTGTCTCCAGTAGTACATTACTACTTTAAGATTCAATTTTAATTTCTTAACTGCAACGAAAAAATTAAGCGATTAAAAAATTGAATTGATTTATTCTTATGATCTTTAATGACTGAAACTTTTGATTTTAATGTATTTGTTTTTTCTCGAAAAAAAAACTTTTGATTTATTGCATTGACTTATCTTTGCTTTTTTGATGCAAAAAATTGTGGAATTGATTTCTACGTGCAAATATAAAAAGAATTTTCTACATAGATTCAAGAAGAGAATTACATGAATAAATTCGCTGAACATAAATACAAGAATGAAAAGAGTTAAAAATTTAACTCGAATATTAATAGGAAAAAAGTTGATAAAATAAATTTTTAAAATGCTCTGCTTAATGCTTTAAAACTCTTACATTTAAAGCGATCAAACATTAAACTCTCAATAACCCTTCGATTTTTATTCTCTTTCTTTCTATTTTCAAAATTTTTCTTCATTGACGTATGATTTATATAAAATTTCTTAACTATTCTCATAAGAAGCTAAGCTCAAATTTTAAAACCTTAAAATGTTGAAATTTTTACAAAAATTTGCCATAAAAGAAAAGCAAGTAATTTAAAAAATTTGAAATTGTTTAAGTCACCGTGAATTTTTGTCGAATTCATACTTGGATTAACTTTAACGTTCACTTTAACGTACAAATATGTTAGAAATTGTTATATTCCTCGCTTTTCTATTTTTATTATGTTTCGATTTCTCAATGGAGTTACTTTCCCGTACCCATTAAATCCCGAACAATACGGCATATCGTTCCCGAATAATACGGCATTCGCAAATAAAAAACCATTAAAATTATTCAGCAACCCGTAAGTTATAAGCTACATGTAAAGAGAAATCATAAAAGTGTTACGATTTCAAAGCAACTGAGTGAAAGTATTATCAAAAAAGCAAAGGAAGAAAAACTTTTATATTTGCTAACTTCAAACACAAAGCTTTAAAGATTGAAATTTTAGCGACGATTTAAAATAAAATAAAAAAAGTTAATCGAATCGACTTAATTTACAATTTATTTAGTCGCTGTTTCTTTGACAAAATAAACTCAAATATTTACAAATAAACTTTTCTTAAACTTTTCTCGCAAGTTAGTGAATCGTTTTGTTTTTAGAAATTTTTTGAACTCAATCGTAATTTGAACAAAATATTTGAATAAAACTTTTAAAGGTGCAGAAAAAATTCTTTAAACACTATTGATCTCCTTTTCACACAAATAATCATGTGAAATTTTTGAATAAGTGTAACAATTGCTCTTCATTTTGCATCGCCTTTGCATCAACATTTGCTTAAAGTCGAAATTTTTTCTTGTAACGGAAAATTGCGTTCTAGATAATCAAAAAATATTGTGGAAACACTCAAAATAAAAATGTTTCAATGCGATAAAATGCAATTAATGTCTAAAGTTCTAATTT
>NCKU01005014.1:0-10928 GCA_003675995.1 Dinothrombium tinctorium
TTTCCCTTTTGCGTTGAGTTCTTTTTTATTTAGTTTAACATATATTTTTGTCAACTTTCTTTCCATACAGCCTGTATATTTCTATTTTGTGTAAAATTTTTGTGTAAATTAAAAAATTTTCATTTTTCTCACAGTTTTCACAAAATTCGGTCTTTGTTTTTCACAAAAATTTACCACCCTCATAATAATAAAATTTATTTAGCAAAAACTTATGAATACAGTGAAGGTTAAAAGTTTACACTGATAATAGTAATTTACTATTTTCATGGTATCACTTGCTCTTTAACCGCAGAAAATTTAAACAATTTAGTCTTATCTCGATTTTAAGCTTAACCATAATTAGGTATATATGTTTAACCGATTAAGCAAGTTTTTTCGCGCTTCATAAAATACCTACAACGTCTGAAATACAGGGTGGAGAAAAAAGATGCGAAACATTTTAGATTTGAAATATTTTAGAGATGCAATTTTGATTTTTATAATTTTGTGATTAAAATAAACATTTATTTAATACTAAGATTTATAATTTTCATCAAAAATATAATAAATGAAAAAGTTACGAACCGAGAGCCTGACTCATGTCGAAAAACATTTTTGATAGATTTTTAGCAATTTTATTTAATAACTTTAGAAAAAACTCAAATTAAGTGAAATTTAAGATGTTTTATTAAACATTTAGGGTTGTCGAGTAAAATAAAATCAAAAGATTTTATGAGAAAATCTTTTGAAGCAAAATATATAATATTTTAATTTTCAGGTTTTCAAATTCATGAAAAATCATGAAAATTTGCAAAAATCTCTCAAAAATGTTTTTCGACATGAGTCAAGTTCTCGGTTTGTAACTTTTTTTATTTATTTATGTTTTTGATGAAATTATAATCTTAGTATTGAATAAATGCTCATTATTTTAATCACAAAATTATAAAAATTTAAAACTTGCATCTCTAAAATATTTCAAATCTAAAATGTTTCGCATCTTTTTTCCCCACCCAGTAAGTGATATGAATTAAAAATATCGATTGCATATTAGTGAAAAAAACGGCAAGAAATGGGTTTACCGCATCAATGTCCGAACAAGATCTTTCGCAAGATTTTTGCAAGAAAAATCATAATGAACTTATTTCCTACTTCCTGTGAATAGGAAAAAGTAAAATTCTGATATTCAAATGGAATCCGAGAAGAATCGCAAATCAAATCCGTTTTGCGAAATGAGAAACTGCTAAAAATCGCAGTAAATTTTCAACTTTTTAACCTTTTGATGTTATTATTAGATTTTTTAAGTTTTAAGTGATGCGCGACAAATGCTAAAGCCTTTTTTTACCCGAACACAATTTAAATTTAGATTTGATGCAACGCAATTGAGCAAACGATTGTTTAAAATCAAAAATTATTTTCTTAAATGCAAACGATTTAACGAATTCATTTTATAGCGTACCATCTGTATTAAATTTCTTTTATCTGTGTGAAATTATCGGCGATTCGACAGCGAGCAAAGTAGCCTCGAGCGAAGGCATTCAATACCCTCTGTTTCCGATGAAAATGTAGATTAATGTTGTTTGCTTTCACTCAACAACAATTATTTTAAATTTTTACTTCGCCTCTACTCTACTGCTGTGCTTGCGCTTTGCTTTTGTAATTTTCTTTTCACGTTTTTCTTGTTCCAAAATACAAAGTTTATTTGTCGAAAACAATAAATAAAATTAAGTTCATTAAGTTACAGTTAACTCGACTAGACAAAAACAATCGGCCTGAGAGAGATAAATTAAGTAATAAATTAAGTACATGATAATAATAATTATAACTGACAAAATACAGTTTCGTTAATTATTGATGCATTTATGATGGACGAGCAGATAAGGGCCACGAAATTCAAATGAAAAGAATCAACTTTTGTTTCCTGATACCAACTGATTAGACAACAATGAATTTCATAAGCGCAAAAATTTATTTCACTTTGTCGAATTTACTTTCGCTGGGATCTTTAGATTAGATTCGAGTGGATTCTCATATGCCTATTTAAGTTGCCTGATTGAGAAAAACGTAGCAAACACAATTTGCATTGATAAGGCTTTTCGCCGCTATGTATTCGCAAATGTTTCGTTAGCGTCGAGCTGTCCGAGAACGCTTTTTTACACATACAACAGCGATAAGGCCGTTCACCGGAATGCGTTCGCATGTGTGTGGTGACCGACGAGCTTTGCGAAAAACGCCGTTCGCAAACTGGACATCGGAATGGCTTCTCGCCGCTGTGCGTACGAATATGTGCCGTTAAATTTGCGGCCTGTGAAAATGATTTGCTGCACGTGTTGCATCTGAATGGTAAAAGCCAAATGCGAAGCAAAGAAAGAAATAGAAATTATCAATTGCACCCTCAATACACGAAATTTGTTACCTATAAGGTCTTTCGCCGGAATGAGTTCTTAAATGTGTTTTCAATGTTGAAGGTCTCGCATAAGTTTTGCCGCAAATGCGACACAAGTTGGCTAAGCTCGACAGTGGACTTTTTAGATCACTTGTCGGCGATGCTTCGGACGAGCTCAGTTTTCCCGTATTTAATTTGTTTTTGCTACAATTACTGTATTTTACATTCGAATCGGTCGGCGATTTACGGTGCTCGCTGTTGAAACACGGTGATTGAGATTTAATTGCACAAACACCAGGAAACTCTTTTTCGATCGGCGGTAAAACTATAGAATCAGATGAAGGCCTGAATTCGGCTGTGAATGTGTACGAACTCGGCGATTGAGAAGCATAAGATGTTGGTGCGTGTGTGTGATAAACTGGCGCTGGTCCCTGACTGGGGTAATTGTTTTGGTAATTGACTCCTGGTGCGGACCATTGTAATTGCTGCGGCTCAGACGCTGTGAAACCCATTGTCATATTCATTGAGAGATTGACGCTCATTGAGGCAGCAGGAAATAGCGTTTGTTGAGAATTGGCGAAATGATCGTTAGACGGTTGCGGGTTATAGAAATTAGTGTGATGCTGAGAGCTAGACGAACACGGGCTCGGATTCATTTGAATCTGAGGATGAAATGAGTACGATATGCCGTTTATTGGAGCTGCGGAATTTTGTGTATAACTGGGTGGTGCATTATTGTAACTTGGCGAGAGTACAGCGGTCGAATAATTAGGCGATTGAGATCCTTGAAAGTTGCAATGATTTTGACTCGATTGACAATTTGATATATGGAATCCTTGCTTCGCAAGCGAAGACGTGTAAAGCTCGTTTGTTTCGATAGACGACGACGATTGTTTAGCAGCATTGCACTGACTTTTGGCCATCGAGTACTCGTTTTTGCTGCGGGATGCAGAGTTTTTTCAATTTATTATTTGTTTGTTGATAAACACTTCTCGCGAAATGATCGCTTTTTGATTAGAGGCTTATCGAAAATTTAATTATCTCTGAGTCAAATTAAAAGCAGCAGAAGCAGCCAGCAAACAATAACAGCGTGTGAGAAACTTACTTGTAAGTAGGCGAACTGCAACTCGGATTAAAAGCGAATAATGCAGCGATAGGGTCGAGGTCCATTGAGGTCAAACTCATGCCGCACAACGAGTCGCCAATTGACGGTGATTCGGATAAATTGAAACCAAGACACACTGACGGAGAATCATCGTCTAAAGAAGCACTATTTGCCGAGTTCCAGTGAGAACCTGGAGTTTCGATGCTTTCCGAAGACGGTGAAAGGCACGGAATGAGAAAATTGTCCATTTTTATAGCTTTTGCGGAAAATTCGCTTTTCAAAAGAGTGAAAAGTTGTACAAATTCAGCGAAAGCCTATCAATGCGTATAAACTGTTTGATTGACCAGAAAAGAAAAGCTCTTCGCGAAAAATGAAAGCAATTAAAAATGCCACAATTGCAAAAGAGAAGCCCGAAATGGCACTAGAACTTTCGATTTCAATTCAGTAGTAAGCAAATTGAATTGAAACGAGGATATTTTTACGTTGGTTTCAACGGCTTCCATTTCTGGCTTTTTTCGCAATTGCACTTAAGAAAGCAACAAAATAATAAATTCGCTATCAAGATTGATCGAACTTATAAAGTTGATTTAAGTTTTTTGCCTTTGAATGTCTACTTTCGCCTCTTCACGATCACAGACGCATCTTTTGTCAGAAATACATTTATATGCAAAGCGATGATTGCTAATTTAGTTTCACTTATCTATACACAGTTTCTAGTAAAAAACCTATGGTAGCAAATCGATTACTGGGAGTACACAAAGTCGGTAATTCACCAATTCACTTCATTTGTTCACTTCGATTGGCTCATAGCATCCATGTACTTTATCCATCAGGTGGAGGTGTACACTAGTTCTTACGTTCGTTCTCGCTTTCTGCACTTATTACATCGACCATTTTATGTAAGGTTTCTTTAATTCGAGACCCGTGTGCACAAATACGGCTTCGGCAACGTGTGCCATACGACCGATGTACAAACATATGGCGAAGTGAGTCCATTTAGACAATGACATATTCACAATCGCGCTTCTCGTGTGTCGAAACTTCTTTTAAGAACATGCAGTGATTTTGTTTCATATCATACGGTTTTAAGCTAAATTTCGAACTAATACACACCACTTAAATAGAGCCGTTTCATCACTCTGCACTCTTCGAAGTTTGGCTAAAGTTTGGGACTCTCTCTGACATTAGATAAAAAAATTTTAGAACTGTACCGAGAAAAAATAAACCAAACAGCAGGTGTCTGATGCAGTTCGGACACGCTACGAAAAATTTTTCGCTACTTTTTGGCAATTCGAAAATTGAGAGCCGCATTTCCTCTGCGATCTCTTTGTCTCTCCGACTCGTCGGTAATTCGATATCTCGGCTCGCAACTTATTTTTATGCGAAAAACTCAATTTCTGTTTTATAACAATTCAAGAAAACAAAATCGAATCGGAAAAAGAAGCAAAGCGACAAATTTTTCGTGTATAAGTGCATAAAATTTATGCTACGCTTTTCGAATAAAAATGGTCAATTTGCAGCAACAAACAATTGAAAGCGATCGCTATTGCAGTGTGCGAGCATTAAGATGAAAATGCATCGATCTGATAATCTAAAAACGACGGGCACAACGGATCCTCTCTCTTTATCTCTCTCTCTCTCTTTCATCTGGCTGCATGCAGAGTGAACCTTGGACAGCCCGAGTTTAACACTCGTCGATGCGTGAAAATTTCACAATGGCAAACAAATATGTCGATCTCTTTGCGCTAAAATGTTTCTTAATTAAATTTCTCTCTCGCTTTGTACCAGGCACGTGTTTTGCGGAAAATTCGTGTTTAAAAAGTATGAAAAGCATGCATATGATCTTTGTTACTATGGTAAAGAGTAAAAGTCTAATTTATATTTAGTAATTAAAAAAGAAGCCGGTGCATTTGATTTAATGCTTTTGTTTTCATTTTTTCTTATTTCTGCCTTGTTTCACCGCGTTGACAGCTAAAAAAAAATATTTTTGGTAATTCGTCAAGCTAGAAAAGTGCGGTTGCTCCAAAGTTCAAACCAAAATTTCACAAAGCTTAAATGAGAAATTATGACTTGTATCACAAAGAATTTAGCCAGTCTAATTGCTTTGCTAGCCCAGGATGCAGGGCTTTAAATCGAAAGTTTAAAGTGCACAATCATTTTTACCAAAATTCGAATGTGCGAAAAGTGAAATGCTTGGCACGCACGTACCTTCGCCTTATCTTCATTGATTGCACCCCTCTCTTCTCTCCTGAAACCCCAAATTTTTAATCAAAAATAAACAAAGCCGTTTAATGGGCTATCAAGTGTCAAGTGGATGCAAGGGGGTGTTGCAATTGGCTTGACCATTTTTCTATAAATTGACCGTCATCGAATACTCTTCTTGTTTTCTTTTTTTGCTCCGAGTAGCAATCATTCTGTTCAATTTAATCAAAATTTAAAATGTCCAAACCGATTCATCGTGTACTCATTGAGTTTCACTCTGTAAAGCAGCCGCCAAAATTTAGAGAAAAGCTTAAGTCGATGCTAATCCCGGTAATATACGATGAATGCTGTGATAAAGGACCATTGGACCTCAGCAGAGAGTCTAATTTGAAATTTGAACTTTTGATTGGATCGGATTGCATTGATTTAAGTAAGGATGAGGAATTATTGGAACTCATTAGATGCGCTCGGGAGCAAATTGCGAGCTTGACTGGCTCGCAACTGATAACAAATAACAACGTGGAACCGTTGGACCTCTCTAAGCGCTCTCTCATGGAATTGGTGCCATCGGCTCAGCCACAACTTTTGGCTTTCGCCAATGGCTCACCAATGGAATGTGATACGCAGAGTGGTAATTCTTCACCTCCATCTTCGCCACCTTCGTCAGTAAATTCAATGATTATGCCGGTGGTCTCGAGCGAAGGGCAAGTTTCAACACGTCCACAGGGTAAGTGGTTTTCGCTAAGCAATCTAAGCGCGCCTATATTGTCAAAGAAAAAAAAACGGAAGGTTGTGTTTGATTTTACAGTAAAGCCTCCCTTAACAGACATCTCTACTGAGCGGCCAATTGACTAACGACTTCAAAAATAAAATATCCTCTCAAGTTAGCGCAGTAATTTCTGTTAACCGCGAGTTAACAATATCAACAGCCACCGCTCGAAAATGGCAAAATTTTTAGAACCGTAGTTGACCGTTGTAGAGATATTTCAATGCATTTACAAGCTCGTTTTTAAATTTGTGCATTATTTTTCTTTTCAGACAATTTTTGGTGCTCGAAATGCGACAAAACGTTTCGCAAGAGATCACAATTTAAATCTCACATGACTCGCCACAAGAATAAAGAGACTGGCCGTTACAAATGCGAAATTTGCTTCAAGCATTTCGTTCAAAAGTCTAGCTTAACCAGTCATTTGCATATACATGCCGGCACTCGGCCGTACGGGTGCTCGCATTGCAATAAAAGATTTTCCGACTTGTCGACCGCAAGGAAACACGAGCGGGTGCACACGGGCGAAAAGCCGTACAAATGTACGCATTGCAATCGAGGATTTTCGCAAAGTGGAAACATGCTTCGACATCTTAAGTTGCATCGTAACTCTAAAGGGAAGAAAGATCGAAAGTGAAGACTGAGCGCAATGCTCGCGAGGCGAAAGCAAAGTAAAAAAGTGTAAACACAACAATCACACGCGAACATAGGACAGTTGGTGACATGTTTTTTGTTGTTTTTCCCATTAACAAGCCTGTGATTGATGCCCGTGAATCAAATTCGGTTGTGAAAAAAATCCAAATGCAATATTTTAATGTAAATACAGTACTTGATTTTTGGGGTTTGCAATAAACTTTTTGGAAATTTTGATTCGACTGTTCACGCGTCGCACAAAAACGACTCTAAAGCGGACCAAACGGGACCCGAAATCGAGCGAAACCGGTTGTTTTGAATAGTTGCATGCAGGTATTGAGAAAAAGGCAGGTGTGTGTGTTGTGTGTAGTGATGCTTAACAGCAACACATCGTATACTCGTTTTCCACACTGCCGCTGCTGCTGCCATTCAATGTTCTACCTTTTTCCTGACCGAACCAATTGAAATGATCAGTGGTCGCATACACTGAAGAACTGTTTCAGCGATGCGAACTTGTCGAAAGTGAAGTGCTGCTACTACTGATCGCTTCACTCGACTCTTCGATAAAACCGAGCGACGTTTTTCGAATACGTGTGCAGCTTATTTACGCGAGTACGAATGGAGCGGACAAAGCGAGTGTTCACATTTTTAACTTTCTTTGTGTGCACTGCTTCAATGGCCTTTTTGACTGCTTCGTTGGCAACGCGTAAATGGATTGTCGCGCGTCCGATTCGCGTTACGTTCGCGAACGCGTCGCGTTTCGACGCGAGCGCATCAGTCGACGATGGTTCGGGTAAATTTCGCGGTGAAATTCATTTCGGTTTATTTCATGGTACAAAAATTTTAAATTACGGTTTCGGCGATCGAATATCGCATATATGGAGTAAGTATGAAGTTCTTATTTATTTGGTTCATTATTTCAACCACTAAACTTTTTTCTGGTTAATTTGGTTTACTTAATGCTGATCAATTACGATTTTAATGATTTGTTTACTACTTAAACGAGAGAGAAGAATTTTCACTATTTTCTGCGTAAAGAAAAAACAATTGGGGCATAAACAGCACGTACATAGCTTCTTTCAGGTGTAACCATTTCTTTATGATGTTTTCACGGGCTTTAAACCGCACTGAACAATTTTGATGGCTTTACAATTAATATTTCAATATTTAATTTTTACGCTAAACTTGCTTCTTTTTTCTTTAATTTTTCTTTAAAATATAAATCATTTTCTTGTTCTTCGTTGCAGTAAAAGATGAATTGATGCAAAATCCGAATCTAATGCCGTTCGGTCTCTGGCTATTCACTGTGCTCAGCATCGCGATCGCTATAATGTTCGGTATTGTCAGTTCAATATTCGCCATAATCAATACGGTAATGACACCAATCGAAGTGATTACAGGATTACACGGCCTCTTCTTGTGGAACGGAATGGGAGGTAATTCGCTTCATTTGCTTCCCGCAAAACAACAGAAATTATCTTTAAATAGTAATTATAAAAAAAGATTTTGCTTTTTTCTTTTTCAGCGTTGTTTTGTACGAGTGCTTGCGTAAGTTGGTTAATTCAATATCGAAACAAATTGAGAAGAAATGTATTGACTCAAGACGAGATCAGTTACGGCTGGAATTCCACAAATCGTTCTTGGCTGGGTTACAGCTTTTTCTTTGTGGTCGCTGCGCTCAGTCTTTACTTGTTTAATATCTTCTTGGTTTATTTGGCCGTAAGACGTCCGTGGCAAAAGAGGCAATCGAGACCTTCGCAAGACAAGAATCCAGAAGGAGTAATTATGTTGTATTAAGATTTATGCTAATTATTTGTGTATATTTTTAAATGTGTAAATTTTAAATCATTTTACAAGTTCAAAACTGGTCAATGTATTCGTTCTCCTCGCAAATGGCTTTCGCGTTCAAAATTCGTGTGAAATGGAGAAAAACAAACAAATCACTTCGATTTCGAATGTCAAACGATGTCTTGATGTTCTTTTGCCATTTTTTCACGCCATCTTTAAAAGAAAGTCGCTCTTTATTTAAATATAAAAGAACGTAAAAACTCCATTTCAAAACGGTGTCATTTGCTTTGAACAATTTTGTCACAAATTTCTTAATACATATCCACTGTATGAATGTTTTTTTACACATTTCATTTTTGTCATTTTATTTCATTCAAATAGTTGCCATAAAGTTAGCACGCCCCAAACACCATTTGTCTCAAAACTTCATGTCAACTTATCTTAAGTCTTTTCTGTATTTATAAATTTAAAATTTTTTATGAAAATTGTAATAAACGTAAAAAGATTTTTCTGTAAAATTGAGTTGACGACTGTACCAAAAAACAATCGCTTATTGAGTCGATAATACATCATATAATCGTACAGCTAAAAAGTGATAATAAAAATGAATCCCTTTTCACTTTAAGCTAAAAATCGGAATCCTGACTAAGTGAGGCTCGTTATCATGGTAACTGTTTTTGCAAACTATCACAGTTACTCGCTACGATTTCCGCTTTTCTTTCGCATGTCCAACTCTTCGATTTCGATTTGAAAGCTCGCAATAAATGTTTGTGGTCACTTGAGGACATAGGCAAGTATTGTTGAGGATCGCATAATTCCTGTGAGAACAAACAAAAAATTCAAGTCATATGAAAGGAGATTCATTATCACGATGGATGATAGCGACGAACCTTAAACTTTTCATAAAACGACTTGTAACCGCCGTGCAAAAGATACACTTCCGGATGAAATAAGTTTGGATATGTATTTACTTCCCGATCCTTGCTTCGAAGAAATCGGTACCTGAAAAAAAGGGTTTAAGAGAAGCGAAATCGCAAGTGAAGTCATTACATGGTTGGTGCGCGTTCCGATGAGAATTCACAATGAAATATGATCACGCTTCGCTTTCCATTATCTACTGACAATTTGTTTTCGTTAAAAAATTCTTCACAAATATGTTCCCTTAAATAAATATTTTTCGCTCCTTTGATGTGTCCACCTTCGTATTCGTACGGATAGCGACAATCGATTATTGAGTACTCGAAAATTTGATCACGAAATTCGCCTCTGATGACGGCAGCTAATGTTTCGGCACTGATTGTTTTGAGATCTTCATGCTTACTATTATGGACTAATGGCAGTGCGTAAGGCTTTGTAAAGTCGCCGATCAAATTCGAGTCTTGATCAGCTTTTTGTACCGCTTTCATAATGTTCAATTCGCTTTCCGGCGTACGAATGGTCGACTCCGACTTACTTCCGCCCGCTGCGATATTCATCGCGTTCATATTCGTTGTGAATAGACGATAGCGTTTGTTTTGAAACGATAGAGGCGTTCGTTGCGAGTCCGGCCGACGGAAAGGGAGGCCAAATGTGGTCGGAGATTCATTCTCGTCGCTTCTACTGTCTAGATGCGCACGCTTTCGAAACCCTAGAATTGGGTCCTGCATTCGGTTCTGAATAGTGATCAAAAACGGCGAGTCATCCATTGGCGAGTCTTCGCTGCGTTTAGCTTTCGACGAGATCGTGGCCACCGTTTTCTTTGTCTCCTCAAATTGCTTCAACGCTAATCGCAACTCTTCATTTTCTTTCTTCAAATCGACTATAGTTTTGACATGCTCTTCGATCTCTTTTTGCAAACACTCGATTTGCGATTTAAATCGAGCCTCGCAATGATTGCATTCACTTTGCATTTGTTCGACGACGACGACATTCTTGCATTCGTCTGCAGTCGATTTCGATTCCAAATCCGCCATCGTTTTAGCGCGAAAGGTGTGAAACGGTTTCGGTTTTGCGAACGATCGAAAAGAAAGAAAAGACGGTTTTCGGTTTTCGACTTTCGGATAACTTTTTATCAAAAAGAAAAAATTCTTCTT
>NCKU01005015.1:0-10926 GCA_003675995.1 Dinothrombium tinctorium
TCTGATACATAATACTACTAGCAATTCATCTTATGGAAAAAAGCTTCTCGTAGAAAACATTTTTTCCTCTGACACTGCAAATTAATTTTTTTACATTTTTAATTTTAAAAAAAGTTAAGAAACAAAAAAGAAAGGAACGGATCTTACTTGATAACTATGCAAGCTCGTTTGCAACTAACTATCCTTTACATGTTTGGATATTTAAATGATTTCTTGCGTAAAATACGCATAGAAAAATCTCCCACTGCTATCGAGAAGAAAAGAGACGTACGTGTGTGAATTTAAAATATTTGAGTTTATCAATTGTTTTTATTTATTAAAAAAGGGTTATGTTCCATTGTATAAAAGTTTCGAATCGTTTTTCACCAGAAATTTTTATAGAAGAACTGCTGATTGCTTTAATCAGGCGATAACGGCAACACCTGGACCTGAAATAATTCTTTTAGAGCGTGTATCTGATGATGGAAACAATACATTCAGGTGAACAAAATTTTAGTTAAAAAGGAAATAATAAAAAGGAAAATGTACTTACAAGATTGACAGGAAAAAGTAAAAAGGTGATTAACACAGCTTCGTACAATTATTTGGGATTTGCTGAAAATACTAAAGAGCGAATTGAGTTTGTTGAAGAAGCGACGCGACAACTAGGAGTCGGTGTTTGTTCTGCTCGAAATGAATTCGGTTCGTTTGAAAGTGATTTTAAAACTTTTACTTATTTTCGTTTTGATGCCTCAAGGTACATTTGAAAATCACAGAGAATTAGAAAAGACGGTGGGCACGTTTTTTAATGTCGAAGATAGCATCGTTTGCGGAATGGGCTTCGCTATAAATTCCAATTGTATATCGGCGTTAATGGGAGAAAAGTGTCTTATTTTAAGTGATGAGTTAAATCACGCATCTTTAATATTGGGATGTCGATTATCAGGAGCTGTAATTGAAGTGTTCAAACACAATGGTAAATCTAATCGCAGGATTAAATGAATCAATTTTTTGACCTTTTAAAGATATGAATGATTTAGAACAGAAGTTGCGCAAAAACATCGCTCAAGGAGTGCCTAGAACACATATCCCATGGCGAAAAATTTTAATCATAGTTGAAGGAATTTACAGTATGGAGGGGACTATTGTGAATCTACCTGAGATTATACGATTGAAGAAAAAGTACAAAGCATATTTGTACTTGGATGAAGCACACAGCATTGGTGGATTGGGACAAAAAGGAAGAGGTGTCACTGAACATTTTGGTTGCGATCCAAAAGACGTAGACATTTTGATGGGCACCTTTTCGAAAAGTTTCGCAGCTTCAGGAGGCTACATAGCTGGATCAAAACAACTAATCGATTATTTAAGAACTCGGTTTATCGATTTTACTTATGGAAACAGCATTGCTACTCCTATTGTCCAACAAATTATTTATGGCTTAGAAATTTTGATGGATCCGAATAACGCAGAAGGTTTGAATGATCTGATCTCATCTAGAATGCTTTTTTATTTATTTCCAATAAAGGAAGAGAGAGAGTTCAACGATTAGCTGAAAATACAGCTTATTTAAGAGCGAAATTGAAACAAATGGGCTTCATAGTGATTGGCGACGATGACTCTCCTGTTGTGCCTGTCAAGATAGGTCTTGGATCAAAGATGAGGTAGATTTAATTGAGCTCAAGCAAAATAATTGTTTTTTCTTTAAAGCGCTCTTGCTCGATTTGCAAGAGATCGTGGACTTGCAGCGGCAGTGGTTGGCTTTCCTGCGACCTACTTGAGTGAATGTCGACTAAGATTGTGTGTTTCGGCTTCTCTCACAAGAGAAACGTTAGATAAAATAATAGATATTTTAAGTCGAATCGGTGATGAAATCGGAATCAAATACGCTTTGTAAAAGAGTAAATTCAAAAATTAGTAAATTCTAAAATGTACTCCTGATTCAAAATAAAATGTTTCGATTATCGAAAGTGAGCTTAACTGCAAAGCACCTTTTACGAGACGCTCAATTATTGGTGATGCTTTGCAGTTGAGCTTACTTTTCGATAATCGAAATATTTTATTTTGAAACGGTAGTACAACTCTTGAGATCCTTTACTACTACTTCAAAGTGTTTCAAACTATAGAATGCACAAGTCGGTTTGATATTAAATGTTCTTTTGATGGCAAAAACTAAATATTTTGTTGTTTTCATATCTTTTATTGTAATCTGCTGTATTTTCTGTAATTGAAACTTATTTCGTAGAATTTCTGATGATTGTGCTAAATGCTATGTGAAAATAGTAAAATTTTTGTATGTAAATTGATACTGTTATTGGAAGATTTTTTCATCGAAAATGTATAATTAGTTTAACTGTTTGGTTCGAAATAACTAACAATTAACTTTTTTAATTTGAATTTTTTTAACCTTCTCTATTCGATGTAAAAATGAAGCAGCCACAACAGCAATAGTTTATTCAATTAACTGCTCACAGGAAAACATCTTCAATATTCACAGCAAATAATGATTTGCTGTTAAAAACAATATACATAACGAGTGAATTTAAATTGGTTGAATCAAAAATTTTCACTTTGCTCTTTAACATCGATTGTTAAAATCTGCGAATAATTTGAGAGAGGATCGCTCACTAAAGACAAATTTGATTTTTCTGAAGACAAGCACATTTTGCGACGAGCTTCTTTTAGCACATTGTTTCGATACGAACGCAGACACGATTCGAAATGCTGAATGATCGCGATGGGAAATCCGATTTCGGTTAAAACTCGATCGATAACATCGGCAAAATCGTTCTCACTTTTCAGGTGTTTAGTATCGCTCTCAACACGTAATAAGTCACAAATTTTCTTAATAAAAGAGGCGCACACATCAGTCAATAGCTCAACGATAGATTCGTACGTTTTTTCGAAACCGCTGTGTGCGAGAATCAAAATTATCGATCGTTTCAGCAATTGTCGAATGCTATCGTCGCTTAAATTTTCTCGCGGAACAGTGCAAACCGATGAAGCCGGAGGTGGCGGTAAATCAGCGATCGATTCGCTATCGGCAGCAACCAGTTTACTTTCGCTCGGCGTGAGAACAATGTTCGTTCTCAATTTGCGGAGAATGGACAGCAGTTGAATGGTATTCATGACAACCTCGTTAGCGGCAAGACTCGAAACTGAATCGGTGGTAGCGGCGGTTGTCGACAGGTTGGTTTGCTGCTCGCGTTTAAAGCTTAGTTTAGCGCATTGCGCTTTCACAGGACGTGTTTTCGCGATAAGCGCCTTCTCGACCGAAGCGAGGCCGGTGTCGGTGTCGAGTGTCGTCTTGAGTTCACCCCAAAATCGAGCGCCACTTTCCATTTATTTCTGTTTTGTGTTCGTCCGGCTTTAGGTTAGTTTCTGGTTTCGCCGCGCGTGTCGCCGCCTGTCGCTTGTCGGCGAAGGCGCACGTCGAGTTCCACGTCTTAAGCACGGCCAGCGTTTTGATGGAAACGTCATCAAATAGTTTGAATCCAATGTTTGACAATATGTATCCGATTTCTGCGAATTATTCTTCGAAAGCGAACGCGTTTCAACAGTATCCGAACGCGGCGGTTACTTCGCAGCCACGCGCTGCCTTCGCCAACAACTATTACTCGAACGCATCGCAACAGCATTTGTCTTCGAATGCAAACGCCAGTGTTAACAATCATTATCCTGATCAGGCGAACGATCAGTCGCTCTATTCCTGGCAGCAGCAGCAACAGCAACCGCCTGTGAACGCTTCAACACCGCCACACTCACAACAAATGCAATCTCAATCTTCTTACGGAGATCAGCAATCGTTTGGCTCTCACTATGGCGCACAGCAAATGCCTCCGCGATCAGTACTACAGCAACAGCAACCACAACAGCAACAGCCTTTTCTTCAACATCAACCGCTCGCGGGCCAACAGTTTCAATATTCCCAGCAAATGCAACCACCACCTCGACCGACTTTAAACGCTGCTCCGCAACAAGTCGATCAACATGCCCCTAATCAACAGCACTTTCCATCGCAAACTTCTCTGCAACAAAGCGTAAACAAGCCCCAATTACCTTCTCAAATTGCTGGACAATATAAATATCCTCCGACTTCACAACCACTGACTGACCAAAAAATGCCTCCCCTGTCTGAACAATATCTTAATCAGCCTCAGCAGTTCGCTGGTCAACAAATGCCACCAACAAGGTTTAATGAGCGATATCCTGGCCAACAAATGCCCCATCAATCTGCAGGAATGCCACCGCAGCAACCATATTATGGTTCTGCTGGTGGAATGCCTCCAGCTTCAAGTCTACCATCTCAACCGCCAGTTCAACAGCAACAACGTTTAGATCCTGATGCAATGCCAAGTGTTGTACAAGTAATTGAGGACGATAAAGCAAAGTTTGCGTGCGAGGGAAACTTGATATATGCTACCACAATTCCTGCTTCTGTTCCTCCAATGGTAACAACATTAGCTGGGAGTGAAAATGTTACTGTTGAAGATCATGGTTGTGCTCGTCCGAACCATATTCGATCGACCATATATCAAGTGCCGATCACTGAAGATATTTTGAAAATGACTTGTGTACCTTTGAACATCGTGGTAAAGCCTTTTGACGAGGATGAAATCGACGGGAATTTGGTTGTTTCTTTAATTAAGTTTCCATTTATAATTTAATATTTGTTTTTAGATGATTCCTGTAACTCAAAGTGAAATAATTCGCTGCAATCGTTGCAAAGCATACATGAGTCCATTCATGCGATTTATTGATGGAGGAAGGCGTTTTCAATGTGGTCTATGTCGTCACATAACTGAAGTCTCGACTTCATATTTTGCTCATTTAGATCACACAGGTATAAGAGTAGTTAAATTTATTCGCGTATTTAGTTTTCTGTGTTAAGGTCAACGTTTGGATAAATTTGAAAGACCGGAACTCTATTTAGGAAGTTATGAATTTAAAGCAACTTCTGAATTTTGTCGAAATAGTAAGTATTGTTTAAAATTATAATTCAATGTAAACATTCAAAATCTTTTTTTATAGGTATTCTTAACTGCCGTCGACCTCATATTATATTTGCCTTTGAAATGACTGTTAATTCTAAACCTGTTATTCAGCACATATCGAAAAATTTGTCGGAAATAATTAGGAGCTATCTGCCAACGTTAGTTTCCAAAATTACTAAATATTTTAATTTTTTTCATTGCTTAATTATACAGAGATAGTGCGAATCCTGGCTCTCCTCCTCCTTTGGTCGGTTTCATGACATACGATTCAAAAATACAAATGTATGATATTGTGAATAATGGACACGCTCACATTATATGCGATATCTCGAGCATTTTCTCTCCCTTTACTTCTTTCCTTGTTGATCCTATCGAATACATCGAACAAATCGAAAGGTGAATTTACTTTATATATCTTTTATAATAATTACGTATTTATCGCACAGCTTTTTGATGTCTTTGCCTTCTCTTGTGCCTGAGTCCGAGCTTGAAACAGAAACAATTCTTGGTCCTGTAATTGAAGCAGCCCTGAAAACGTGTCAATTCGATAACTCAAATTGGTTCGCTGAACAACCAGGATCGGAATCAGTGCAAAAAGATCCGACCAAAGTAATACCTGTTGGAAAAGTTTATCTCTTCCATTGCACTTTACCTACTTACGGTCAAGATGGATCAACTCCTGGAAGGTTGAAGCCTAGATGGACAACATCACCAGGTAATTAATTTTAATCAATTTTTTTTTCAAATAAGTCTTTTCCGCAGATGATGCTCGCCACCTATTGAAGACAGATAAAGAGAAAAATGTACTCACACCTGAGACAAGTAAATACTACAACGATCTAGCTCAGCGATGCGTTTCTGATTACGGAAGTGGGGTTGAGCTATTTTTATTTCCTCCAGCAGTTGGTAATATAAATTCTCCCATGAAGATTTGTGTTCATTTTTGCCATTTCAGGCTCCTTCCTCGACATAGCAACAATAAGTGAATTGGTGAGATTAACAGGAACAGGTGGAATTTACATTTATTCTGCCGGAAGCAATTGGGATATTTCAGGCAGATTCACTACCGATTTGAAACAATCTTTGAAATCGTCATTTGCATTCGATGCAATAATGAAAGGTAAGAGAAGCCGTAACATTTGTCTTTACTTAACTTTTTCCTCTTTAGTTCGAACTTCAACTGGAATCAGGCCAATAGAATATACAGGCAATTTCTATGCAAGAACACCATCAGATTTGGAATGTGCTTCTATTAATGCTGGAAACAGCATAGTTGTTGAGCTTCGATATGATGACAAATTGCCCGAAGACGACTT
Source organism: Dinothrombium tinctorium (assembly GCA_003675995.1). Lineage (NCBI taxonomy): Eukaryota > Metazoa > Arthropoda > Arachnida > Trombidiformes > Trombidiidae > Dinothrombium > Dinothrombium tinctorium. Next base: position 6,290 of record NCKU01005015.1, read on the forward strand.
TTTAATCATTCAAGTTGCGACTTTATATACTTCTGTTAGTGGCGATAGAAGAGTCCGTATTCATAATATTGCTTTTGCTGTCTGTCAACAAGTAGCAGATGTGTTCAGAAATGCTTGTTGTGATACTGTTATGAACTCACTTTTGAGAAAAGGTAGCGATGTTCAAAAATTAAGTTTATTACCCATTTATTACTCCATTTAATATAGGAGTTGCTTCATTGAGAATTGGAGAAAAAACAGTTCAACAAGTTAAAGAATCATTGATTTCAAGAACTGTGTCGATACTGGCTGCGTATCGAAGGCATTGTGCTCAACCGGGTTCGTCATTAGGTAGTAATGAAAAAGTTTCAATTGCAATAAATGATTTATCATTTTTAAGGTCAACTAATATTACCGGAAGCATTGAAACTTTTACCCATGTATATAACGGGAGCGTTGAAATGCGATGCAATCGATGGCGGTCCAGAATTGACCTTAGATTCAAAGGCTTATGCGCAAATTCGAACTTTAGGTATTTAATTTACTATTTATTATTTCTTAATTACTAATTTCAAAATAGGAGCCGGAATTGGATTGAGTCAAGTCATTCTTTATCCCAAATTGTTAAGGATCGAGGTACTTGGTGCTTAAATCTGAATCTCAAAATAATTTTTTTTTTCATTAGTATGACACTGACGAAAGTGATACTTTACGTGCAATTCAAATACGCTGTGCTGCGCATCGCTTAGACAATGATACTGGTGTCGCTTACCTGCTTGAAAATGGTTTCTTTATGTTTTTATATATTCCAACGATGCGCATACCCACAAATCAAAATTTGTTCTTAAAAAACCTATTTGGAGTTGAAAATGTTCAACACATCAACGTTGATTCTGTAAGAATTGTAAAAATTTTAACTTAACCCGTTTTACAGAACATTTTTCAGGAGTTACCTGAAGTGTTTACATCAGAATCGCGTTTTATTAGAGAATTAATAGAAAAAATTGCTAGAGAAAGAAATAGGACAACGAAGGTAATTTAATTGACGAATGAAGCGCTTCTTTTAGCCGTTACTTTCTTTTAGCTCACAATTGTGAGACAAGGAATGGATAAAGTTGAAATAGTATTTAAGAGTTTCTTATATGAAGATCAAAAAGTGGTTTCTGCTGTGGGCAAAGGCGATAGGTAATGATTTAAAGCATTCGATAAACTCGATTCTAACGTTTGTCATTTTTTTAATTTAGTGCAAAATATGACGCTCCTAATTATGTGGATTTATTATGTCACCTTCACAAAGAAATTAGAGCTCAACTGAATTGAATTATTTAAATGTATATTTGTATCATTTTGGCTGTCATTGGCTTATTGATTAATCAAAAAAGGCGACAAAATTAACTGTTCGAAAATAAGCGAATGAAACAATTAACCTTATAAGATGTTAATGCTTAAATTAACTTTTTAATAAAATTTTTACATTAATTCAAAGGGTACAATAGATTCTCGAAATTCAAATATTATAAATGAAAAAAATCGGTTGAGAAAAAATATGTCAGCGCGACAGTGTAAAAGCAAATAATTTGAAAATTTAAAAAGTCATTTAATCTCTAGAGTCGCCATCTATCGGCGCCAGAAGTTTGACACGTGTGAAAACGATTGAAACGCGTTTGAGAAAAATGTGAATTGAAAAAATTGAATTTCGCGAGTTTCGAGCGTTAATTGATTACGAAAAGCAATGAATGCGAAAGAAGACGACGAACTCGTCGGTGAGGTAAGCGTACACGTTTCTCGCGATCGCCGCTTTTAAGCCGTTAACATTCGAATAGATGGACGTATTCATCACTCGACGATTGCGGCCAAATTTACACATTTTCCAATTTCCTGTCGGTTTGTCGCCATTCGCTTCGAGCGGTGATATGTTGATCAACGTTCGCACGAAGCCGAAGCACAAGAAGTTTGAATTCGAAGTGGCATTCAACACCGAAAGCAAGAATTTCGATCGTGGCAAAAGCGAGCAAATCGCGTACATAGCGAATGGCGCACACAATGGTGAACAACCGTATTTTCCTGATAATGTTATGAATAAACAAACATTAAAATCGATTGAAGTGAATCCGACGTTGAATCAATATGTGATCGGTGTGATAAGTGATGGCAATGCAGATAGTGCAAACAACGAAAGCTTATCTCATCGTACGAAAGAATTGCACTTAACTCCGCTCTCGTCTGTGATGCAATTTAGACCGAGTTTTAATTATTTCGACAAAAGTGAAATTAGAGTAAATAAATCTAGTTTGCCAGCGAAAGAAGATCCTGCGATTTTCTCTGACGACGAAGCTGAAGTGAAGCGAATAAATGTTCGCTTCGCAGGACCTGATGAAGAGCGATTGAAAAAACTTCGTGAAAATTCGTATTCATATTTGCAGCAGCAAATATCGTCCGAAGCTTGGGTCGATCTTGATTTCCACGACTGTGATGATATAAACTCTCAGAACGAACGTCGATTGCTTTTATATAATGCAAGCAATGATCACGATAATGAATTTGGTGATAATAATAATAATAATCCTATTGCTACGATCAATGAATATTTGAAAACATTAGTTTTTGAAGAAAATTCGACTAAGTCGCAATTGTTAGCGACAAGTTCAAAAGCAAATTCTTTGCAGCCGACGAAAACATTATCACTCTCTGAACAAGTGAGAACAATGATTGTAAATGCCAAAGTATTGTGTTTCAGTGAACTTAAAGACTATTTGGGAAATTTATACGATGAAAGCACTGTTTTAAGATATCTACAACAGTACGCAATGTTAGTTCAAGGAAATTGGGTTGTGAAAAGTGAAATTTTATATCCAAAAGAAAGCGGTATCGCTATAAGTCCACTTACCGGTATACCAATCGATGTTTTATGCCGTGTTCGTGATTATATAATGTGGTTGTTTACACAATCGCATAACATTAGCCGTAAACAAATCTTATCTGTCACAAAGGTGATTTATGCTTAACCTGAAGTATTTTAAGCTTTTAATTAACTTTTCTTATCACTTTACTTTTATTAGATACCCGAAGCAGATTTATTAATGATTTTAAAACAAATGTCTGTTTATAATGCGGAAACAAAATTATGGGATTTCATTTTACCAGTGGACAATGATTTCATAAAAAGGTATTTATTTTGCTTCTCAATGTTCGTTAAATTAATAAATTAAATCAAAGATATTCTGATGTGGTAACAAGACAAAAAATGTTATGGGAAGTGCGTTACACACAACTAGATCGAAGCTCAAAAGGACGAAGGGATAGTGGCAGTTTGTTGGACAATGCGAAATTTTCATCGCCAACTACAGCGCCTCGTAAACGACGAAGATCGCGTCGTGATTCTTCTGCGAGTGGAACTGACTTGAGCGAAAATGAATGCAAAGAAACGCTTTCTGATAAAAAGAAAGCAATGTCAAAAAGAAAACAAACTACAAAGAAAAAATAGTTTTCTATTGCTTGAATTTGGAATGTAAAAATAAGAATAATTTACTATTCATATTTTCTAAAATATTGCTTATTTTGTAAAATTGAACGAACTTTTAAATTAGCGCTTAAATTACTCTCAAAAGTGTCAGTGTCATGAAGTTTTCCTTCTGTTGGCATTGTTTGGCAACAATTAACGGGCATTTTGATTTATATTTCAAGTCAAAAAAACCAGCGACTTTCAGCTTCGGCGGACACTTAAGACAAGAATTTGTATTTCGGCTTCCATTGTTTACAGCTAAACAAAACAAATTGAGCTTGACTGAGCTAATTGATCACTTATTTAACGCTTTCGATTCGAGCGACTTCGGTTACCATTTTGACCATTTGCTTGGCAACAACCAGACTTTTAAACAGTAATGCTTGATAAATCAGAATTTGTTTGAGAAGTGAAATTTAATCACAGGCAAAAATTCTAAGTGAAAAGTAATCAATAGGGCAATGGATTTTGGTGCTGAACCAAAATTTTTTATTTTTTATTTTTAAATGTTTTAATCTGCATCGATATAACGTATGTATAACATAATAAATGTTTTTTCCTCTTAAATTTAGTCACAAAAAAATCACAAGAATTGCACCAATCACGTCAAATGGCCAATTCTAAAGAATTCACTTCAGAATTATATGAAGCTAATGGACTGCATTTTAAATAATGAGTTTAAAGTTGAATTTGACTTAAAGATATTTAATTTAAATAAAAAATATAAACAATTAAAGTATGGATAAGCACATTAGCTTAATGGTGTTGCTCGTCGAACAAACTTACTTCAGATGCTTTGGTTAAAATCCTGGCAAAAGCAAACAGTGCTTGTGAATAAATTAATTTCTGTGGGTGAGAGGAAAGTTTTCATCTTCGTATCTCATTCAAGAATGACGTTTCTCTTGTAAGATTTTAAGGGCGTTAGTTTTTTTAGACGTTTAGCTCAGTACAACAAACGGCGAACAAAATTGTCAAAAAAAACTTTAGTGCGCAATATGATAGTAAAAACTTTGTAAGAGCAGACATATTGCGAATTTTATATGCATTTTACAATAAATCCGATATTTTCAGTCATAATTTAGTTAAGCATATCTTAAGCTATGCGAAGCGTGTTTTATCTGGCTTAAGCAATTTTAAATCCACCAATTTTAAATTA
>NCKU01005016.1:0-10923 GCA_003675995.1 Dinothrombium tinctorium
GAAGCGCACAAACATTGAAACCAGCATCAATTAATCCTTGAAAATATTTAAACAGCTGAATTTTTCGTTCGCCGTTTTCAGCCAAAGTTCGTTCGAAACCGTTAATTTCATTGAATATACCATTAACAAGCGAACTGTCCATTTGTGGCTATCAATTCAATCGCTATGTTTCTCACCAAATCGGAGTCAATTGTTGAACGATGGCTTAATTTAAGTTTTTCTGCAAAACTGTTTTTTTGCACAAAATTAACGTCTGAAAATGGCGATGAAAGTGGTGAAATTAATTTTTTGAATCTATCGCTTCTTACCTTAAATCAAACTGTGTACTTTAAGTATAGTTGAGACTGAAGCAAATTTGTTGCAAAATTCGCTTTCGTTTAAATTTTTCGTTTTTAAAAACGAAATTTTGTGCGCAAATCTAAGCAACGACAACACCTGCACTTCAATGCGATCGATCGATTCATCGATATCGCTTTCATCGCAATTGCGAATAAGGCGGCAACGATTATTGCGGCGTCAGCTGACGTCACACCCGCAAACTGAGCGCCGACTGCGGCCAATTTCTATTCAAACTCATCAATTGCAAAATTTTATTTTATCTTTGCTTTTCGATTTCTTGAGAGGATAATAACTCCTTTTCAACTTTAAACCTCATTTTAGCTTTTACAATCATTTGAAACTATGTGTTAAATTTTGAAATGAAAAACGACAGACAAGTTTTGCAATTGTTTGATTTGAGTTAACCTCATTTATAAACTTTTTCGCAATTGTAATTTTACTTTTTACATTGTAATTTGGTTAAATATTTGGTTATGTTGATTATCACTGAAAACTAAATTTTTTGGGCCAGATCTAATTGCATATTTTTTTATTCTCCTTTTTTGCCTCAAAACATCTTTTGTTGATCACAAAATTCTAAAATTTTTTGATAGAGAAAAAAGATCAACAAAACAATGAAAGTTTTGGATGATTTATGAATAAATTTTAAATGTGTAGTCAGTTATCGCCTTTTTCCGAAGGCATTTATCAAATCTCATTTTTCAAACATAATTTTTCTTGCATAAGTTTTTGTTTTTTTCTGTATCAATAAAATTGCAATATTTAGAGAAATAAACTATTTTTCTCCATTTATCGTCCTCATTCTCATTTTCTTTCAAAATAGGTTATATCTAATTTAGATTGCAATCTGACTTACTTTTGTTAATTAGATTTTTGTCTTTAAGTCTGATAAGTTAAAAGAATGTTTTTAAAAAGAAACACTAATTTTAAAATTAGACTTTTTCAGAAATACTTCGATTTTGATTAAAGATCAATGAATTAGCAATGAAGCCAAAAGAGCAAAAACTAGAGTAAATGTTGCTAATTATGTCACAAAGTTATGTCAATCATGTGACAATTGGAACAATTTGCTTTTATTTATTTAAATGGGAAATTTTTAGAATTTCTTTTAATTAGCATAAATTTTAATTTTTTTTTTTTTTACTTTATTTATATGAGTTTTTCCAAACTTCAGCGAAAGTGATTGCCGAGTGAAATCTGTAAAATATTGATAGGGGTAATGTTATGCGAACTATAAGCGTCCATGTCGTAAAACCGAAAATATCGAGTTGTACAGGTGAAGCTTCAACTTTTTGCATTTCAAACGTGTAAATTATCCATAAGGTAATATTTGAGATCAAAAGAAATGTGATCAGTTGGCGACCAGGATTATCAGACGAAACTCGTTTTCGAAAAACGACGTCTTCGATTAAAATCGATTGCAGCGTAACCTGTAAAACCAGCGTAATTACAATTAAGCAAATAGCCAACGCAAACTATTTCATATTCGATTGTAATGTTATCAAAACTTGTAAAAAGTTTTCGTTATATAAATAATTGAAGAGAAGATACCTGAATAAAGGTCAGAATACTAGTGAGAAAAACTGCGAAGTGTTGAGGTGAAGAAATTTTCAAAACACCTGCGATCACGCCGAATAAAGAATAGATGTAAAGTCCGAATGCGGAGGCTTTGAGTAAAATGTCTCTTAATCCACTTTCGGCGCTGTTTTGATTGTCTAAAATATTACATCAGAAAAGGTCTTAACGAAACACATGTCTACCTGTTTGAAATCGTAGTTTTCTTATTTCGATGTAAGCCGCCACAGATGCAATGCAGCATAGCAATAAAAGCAACGATTGCGAAAGGTCGCTGATTAGTATAGCGAGCAGATGTAAAGTGCGATGATGTAACAGAACGAAGAATACAATCAAAGAGGTTACTGATATTACAAGTAGGAGAAGACCAATAAATAGCCCTTTAGAAAATATAAAAGAATTCAAAGCCGACGTCCATCTTTTGAATTGATTACCTTTTTTTGAATCAACGCAGCTAAAGGAGTTCTTTGACCTGCACGGATGACTTGTGATTAAATTTTCGCCTGCAGCATCTTCTGTCTTTTGTGTGGGCAATGAAAACGAATTCGTTGCGAAATATTGATGTAGACCAATTGTTTTCCACATAACATACAAAAACGCTGCACAAATCAAACTGTACTCAATTATAAAGGGGTACAAATACGGTGAGGATTCCGCAAGTACTGATCCGACTATATCTTCTCGCTGACATGGATTGCTGTAGTTTATCGTTAAGTTCTTAGCCGCGAATGGTTCAAAATTTGCATTTTTTCTTTTTCGATATCTGAAAGGCAGCATTAATTCTTCGAGAAACGAATGTGATGTCGACTCTTTTAGGTCCTGAATTTAAAGAATGAACAAACTAAAATGTATTTCAATTTAACCTACGTGAAGTGTTTCTCTGCCTAACGCTCTTATCCAAACGCAAATATTTGTGGCCACAAGATGCATAATGCCTATTCGAGCGAACGTTTTAAACTTTTTTATCATTAAGCGTGAATAGTTGAAAACGAAGTACATCTGTACGAATGTAAATGTTGCCTGGAGAATTGGATTTACCCCTGAAAGCCGGTGAAATATTATTTCAGCTTGTTGAATGGTACAAAGCACTCCAGGACGTACCCAAAAGTATCGAATAACATGGCGATGTGTAGGGAATTTCAAAATAAGTACCAAATTCCATACCGTTAAATACCATCGTTCCGAGGCCGAAAACAATCGCACCAATTCTTAAGAATATTGATCCATGCGATTTTTCACATTCGCCTATCTTTTGTTTCTTAGTTTCACGTCTGTCTTCACAAATTTGAGCTTTGCAGTCGATTAAAAGTTAATAAAAATTAATTAAAATAAAATTTAAATTCTTGCAAACTCACAATTTCTATCATCACGGACTCGATTTGTTTTCTTCTCGCCTTTTAAAAGGTAGAGATAAATGTACAGCAAGAATGCTAAACTAACTATGTAAAGAAAAAAGTAGTAACCCTATCCGAAAATAAAATAAAATTTGTGAATAAGTTTTAATGCATTTTTATTCTACACTCGTTTTGAATTTTTTTATCAAAATATAATATTCACAAACCTCAAAGTAAAACAATGGAATTTGTGGTGTTGAAATTTCTACAACGAAGAATACGATGCAAATCACAATCAGCAATTGTCCATAAATTGAACTTGTGGCAACTAACGCCAATGTCCTAAAATGAGGTAAAAGCTTTATCAATCGAGAGATCACACTTATAATATTAATCTTGAAATGATAAAAGTTTTGTTCCTAATAAATGAAAATAAGTAAAAGCGATGAAAGCAAATAGCAAGACTACCTTTTCATGATAAAGAAGCAAAAAAACTTGTCAGCTTTAAAAAGACTCAAGAGTTAAAGCTATTGATGCAAAGCGTTTATTGCAAGGGTTGTTGCAATAAACACTTGAACGAGTTGTGATACGAAGAAAGAGAAACAGGTAAGAAACAAGAAGGAACCAACAACATATACAAGTTTAACAAAGAATTTCACAAAGAAAGCAAGGGGTGAAGTGAAGGGAGAATTTAGGTTCAAAAGAAAAGTGTGTTTAATTTAGAAGTGACAAGTACGTTGAAAATCGCATAATTATTTTTATAAGGCTCAACTTCGTTAAAAAAAATTATCAAATTTATTTTTGGTGGTGTTGCTCGCATTTAGTGTCGCACTGTTCGAAATATCAGCGAATGAGAATGATTTTCAAGAAACATGAAATATGCTTCAAACGCATATTCAATAAACATTTCATGAAAATATGCATGAAAAACGTGCTTCATTTTTATTCTAGTCGCTAACACAAAAAAAAAATTTTACTGTAAACATCACTTTTTAAAATTGACAAGCAAGTAGATGCCAAAAAACTTGCAAGATCGAAACATAAGAAAAATTGACGAGCGACTATTATCGTTGAGTTTGACATTTCGCCCGACGTTTGGATGCAATTTTGACAGAATAACGAAAATTTGGCACTCAAACTTAGTTTTCAAACAAAACAAATTTTTGTTTTGTCACTTATCAATTCAACTCTGTTTAAATAGTTTCGAAATGTTTTCGAATTCATTATCGGCTTACTCAATTAACTTACCGAGAAATCGCATTGTTAAGCGTCACTTTTTCAATGGTAAGATTCGAAAAGTTATTTGTATTCAATTTCTGAATTGAATTCACTTCATTCGAAACCATTGTAACAAGAGAACAGAAAATGATGAAACTTTTTTGTTCAAAACAATAGTGTCACAGATATTCATTTAAAAGAGTAACCGTCTAAATGAAATAACTCGCGTTTGAAACGAAAGCTGAAAACTTTCTAGAAGGTGTTTGAGTTTAAAACGCGTTTTTAACATAAGATAAATAGGTCAATCGCAGTCAAGTGTGAGCGTGCGAGTGAGTTAAAGCGTTCAATCGCGTGAATTCGTCTCAATATCAATTCAAAAGTTTCACTAACAAAATTCGTCGTTCGGGGTAAGCGCAAAATTTTATTTAATTTTTGAAACCGAACACTTTTTGACAAAAGAGGCAAAAAAGCTGAACAAAGTAAATAAAATAATATTTAAATAAAAAACAGTATTGTGAAAATATTTAATTCACATTTTAAAACGCATTTTATTGAAAAGTGAAAAGCACGATGAGGTTTCTTATCTTTCTTATGTTTTATCTAACCTCTTGAAAATAAGGCGACATAAAGCTAAACAGTGGAAATTTTTAAAATAATCATAATTAGAAGTGAAAAAATTTTGCATCGAAGAAAATAATATATGCAGATGAATGTCTTATTTTTTGATGTAAAAAATTGAAATATAGAAAAATGAAATTAAAATACACGAATTGAAAATTGACGGTAAAAGTAGAACCTAAAGAAGATACGACGACAAGTTTTGTTTAAACTTTCAAAAATGAGAATCAAATAAAAAAGAAATTCGCTTTTATGCGTGAAAAAAATTAAAATATTGTCACTGTTTTTATCGATGATCGATGAAAAAGAATACCGAAGAAATAATGAGAGCATCACAGGATGTAAATGATTTAATATCAGATTTTTTTGTAGGATAAACTAAAGCACAAATCTAGAGATTCTTGTGGTTCACATTTGTCCAATAAAATCTCTTCAACTCACTTAAAACACGCTATTTTTAAAGACAAACAGATTCCCACTGGATTTAACTGAATTCAAGTGTACGAAAATGTTTGGCCTGGCTCAATCATTCTTTTCAAGATTTCAAGCGTTGCATAGACATTGAAAAAAATAATGTTGAAAAAAATAATTCATTTTCCGTTATTTTAAAAGCAGCAAATTTATTTCAATGAATAAAATTTATATTTTAATACTTATAATGAAACCTTCTTGTTGAGATTTAACACATACCCAAAGTAAGTTTAACGCTTTAGCTTATTTATGACTTTAATAGAAAAAGCTCATCTCAAAAAGTTTTATATTATGATTCAGATAATTTTATAAGTGCTGTTTATCTAAATAAGATAGCAAAAAATCTGCATATCTTGTGCCATTAATGACAAAATGTTTTGAAATTATTTTCATTTAATATTAATACATCGGTTTTGTGTGGATAAGTTAGCAAAGGATTTTGTCATTCACTGTCCTAGCGATTCAAAGTAAAATGTTTCGATTAATTGAAAGTTAGCTTAACTGCAAAGCAACTTTAACGAGACGCTTAACTCATCGTGGCTTTGCAGTTAAGCTCACCTTTCGATAAGCAAAACACTTGAATCGTTAGTACATTGTATTTCAGCACGCGAGATTTTTCTAGGTAATAAAGCTAGTACTTAATTTTAATACAAAATAGTCGCAATTTACTTCTGATAAATCGACGAGATGTATTTTTATAACAATGAAATAAAGATATCGTGAAGAAAAGAGTAAATTAATTGGTCAGAAGCTTTATTCTTAATTAAGTTTAGTAAAAAGCGAGTAACTTTTTTATCTAAGTTTAAGAAAAGAATTTCACTCGTAATTTATTTTGATAAATTCATTCATAGTTTGGCATCAAAAAGGCTTTCCATAAAACAAGAGTTAAAGGCTCTTTTTGATTAAACTTACAAGGGAGGTTAAACACTTTTCACTCGCCAATTTGGCCATACTTTGTCCAATGTTCGCTTTAAAAGAAATCTCAATACTTTTACATTAATTTCACTTTATTTTTAAATAAAGAGGGTGTATACAAACTTTTTGTTCAAAGCAAAGTATATTAATGTGATTTTGTACACTTAGAGAATTGCGTATAAAAAGAAAAAAATACTCAAAATAATTTCGCAAGTCGGCATGATTTATAATTGACAAAAAAGTATAGTACGGCGGATGAAGCGATTATAGAAAACAAAAATTTTTGGCATTTCGCTTTTCCTTTTCAATTATATTTGTAAATTGCAAATCGCGACTACTTTGAGAAACTGATAAATCATAGCCGAAGTATTTTTTAATCAAGATTGACAATTTTTAACGCTTTTTTGTCTCTCATTTCTATCGAAAATCAAATTAAAATGTTAAAATTTAAATTTTCTCTTTTGCGATGTTTCTCGGTTCTAAACTGATTTAAACTGACAGAGGAAACAGATTTTCACCATTAATACAATACACTACACTTAATAAAAATGTTGAATTTTTTATGTTGTGATCGTATTCTTTAATACACAGTCGCTATCAAAACATTTTTTAAGGTAATATTTCTCAAAAAATTTTCAACTATCAAAAATTAAGACGTTTTAAAAATATTTTTTAATTTAAATTTTTCACCTTAAAATTAAAATTTTTTATTTATGTTCTTTTATTTGCATTTTTGAATTTTTATCTGATAAGCGAGTAATGATTTATGACTTCTTATTACAAGTTTTTGACGACATAACTGCTTGTTAATTTAGTATAATTACCAACAACTTGTGTACCATAATTTGAATGCTTCTGACAAAACGTGTGTATGAATAACAAGCATACTGTAGGATAAAAGAATTCTTAAGAGCTTCATTATAATCGCGGTAGAAGAAAAATTTAAAACAAAAGCTAAATTTAAAGCAAAGAAAGAGAAATTTTAATTTCACTGTATAAAGGTAACTTGTCATTGTGACGACGAATGGACAAAGTTGGTCAAAATCGGTGAGTGACAATTAGTGAACCTACCTTTTAGAAAAATTCACTTCTTTTCAATTGAAAGTAAAGTTTAAAAGAAATTCAAAGCTTCCTACTGCGAGCATTAGTGTGAAATTCATAATTTTTAGGATATTCAAAACTATTCATAATTACAGATAGGATTTTATGTGATCAGTCACCATATATTTTTGACTGATACCTTAAACTCATTTCCATGGCTAAATAAATGTCAAATTTAAAAAAATATTCAAAAATCAAAGGCAAAAAATCACATAAACCAAATATTTTTCGCACTCAGCACATAATCACATAAGACACATAAAAATCACCTATTTTCATACAATAATGTAAATAACGATTGATGAAAATGCAAATTCACAAACTTTATTTATCATAGAACAGAAAGAATTTAATTTAAAATAACTCATTCACCTTGATTCATGACAAATAGTAACAAATAGTAATGGTAGTATATTTCAAATCATTGTAAAAACTTTTCATTGTTTAATCAGATTCATTTTTATACCTTTTCATTGTTTAATTTCTCTATTTGTAAATTATAAAAGGCGTTTTAAGCTTTGCTTCCTGCCTTATAACAATAATAATAATAATAATAAAAGAAGTGAGATAATTCGCCAGAAATAGCAATTTATACTTGATAAACAGATGATAGAAGAGAAACGGTGCCAAAAATACCGTTTGAACCGAAATCCTCTTAAAACCATAACTGCACCAAAAATTATTAACAATCTCAATGAAAAACATAATCTTCACCATAACCGTAATTGAAAGCGTAGCATAATCTGAGTATGAATTAAGTTAAAAACACATGCTGATGGTTACATTTTTAAACCAATAATCTTTTTGTTGTAACTGTGTTGTAAGCATCTTGCAAACGAACAGCAACTGTTTTGAAAGCGGGGCATTACAGTTCCGGTCCCAATCCTATTTCTAAAAACTCTGACAGTTTCGATCCCCAATGGACGACAAATCATGAGAAAATTTTAAACAAACGAGTGAGTTTTTAGATTTTCATGGTAATAATTCATATAATGTAAATGGAATTAAAAAAAGTGTAAGAAACATCGTTTAAAAAAGAGTTTAATTTTGAAATTGTCGGTAAAAAAACTTTCGTGAGTGTTGTGGAAAGTTTAATTTTTCACTTTCAACTCATTCTCGCTCTCGACAGATCGTGAAATAATGCAAATCATTTAGTAACATTTAATTTTGGAGCAGATAATTTAGCACATGTTTTTCGCCTTTTATAGCGATTTCATCATTTATTCTGCTCAATTTTGAGCAAATAAAACCCTGACTCTATTCAGAATATTATTATGATATGCATTTCATGAAAATTTGAATTTCGAAAAATAAAACTTGAAAATTTTAGAGTTTGGAAATGAATTTTTTTTATTTTATTTCAAAAAATTTAAAATATTTTTATCGAATTAGAGAAAAAAATTTGATTTTTAAAGAAGTGTAAAAGCAGTTTTTATACAAAAAGTTTGCTCTCAACTCTGCCTTCTACTTTACCTGCCATCGGAATCGCTGAAGAGCAAATTTTATTAAAAATTCACTGCATATTTTTTTATTGTTTAAACAAAGTTTTTTATTTGAATACAACTTACAAGACAATATACGTATTTTGCTTTATTTCATTTGAAGACAATAATTGAATTTATTTAAAAAGGGTGTATCCAAAAATTTATTGTAAAGCACGATAAGCTCTTTTGAAATAAATGCATTCAATTATTTTTCAAAATAAAACTTATGTAAATTCGTATCCAGAAAAATCTTTCAATTTGTTGCTTTGCATTAAAGCATGTTTCAAGTAAAGTAAAAGATTTTTCTAGACATGAGTGTACTTATGCACTATAATACTATGATGACATTGAATAAGGTTCTCGCTGCACAAAATATGAAAGTTTTCTTAAAGTTTAACTGCAACAATAATAATAATTATTATTTATTGAAATTATTATTTATGAAAGAAACATCGAGTAAAAATAAATTAATTTCAGATTTTATTGTTATTTTCAAGCATTTTGCAAATTAAAAAACAACTTTTACTTATTAAAACTTGTATACAATCTGTCAATAAACAATTAGTAATAATTTGAGAAAAAATATTTTACTGCAAACTATGAATTTTTCAAAATATTGAAATAAGAAAATAAAATGAGAGTTTTTAAAATTTGAAAAATAATTTAGCTTAAAAAATAAACAAATAAACTATAAAAGGTTTAAGCATATTCCAGAAACTTTTGAAGAGCTAATTTTTTCAAGTGCGACACGGAAATTTAAAAGCTATAGTTACTAATAAATAATAACTATAAACTTAAGAGTTATGAAAATTAAATATTAGTTAAATGAATGGAGGTCCTTAAGTATTTCTAATTAAAAATATAACGAATGGAGAGAACATTCTCCACTTACAATTTCAATAGGTAATGTAGTTAAGAATTATTTTTCAGCCTTCATATTTCTTTATCACATAAAAACAAGATTAATTTCTATTAAAATTTAATTAGTCTACAAAATTTATTTTCAACTTTTGGCCGGAATACATCATGCGATGAATGGCTAAAATCAAAATTATAACCACCTAATCATATTCCGAAGAATAAGCATTAAGAATGCAAGGAGAGATATCAAAAAGCAAAATAAAAAGCAAAACAAACCATACGCATGAAGAGAAGCTCTAAAATGATTGAATTTATTTCATTTGCTTTGCATTTAAGCTCGCTTTCGATAATCGAAACATTTTATTTTGGATCGATAGTACATATACATAACTTTGTTCATTAAGAATTACACCAAAATAAATATGAAATTTCGATATACATTGCCACGAATTTGCTTAATCTATTTCTATTCAACCAAAAAATTGGATTTTTTTATCTCTATTGGCTATTTCAAATGCACCTAAAAAAACGTTAAAAATGTTAAATGTTAAAAATAATTGAAAAATATGTGATATTCATTAAAATAGGTGCTTTTTATGTGATTTAGATGATTAAGGTGATGCAATTCTAAAAAGTGATCTTAAGGGATATTGAAATCTTCAGAATCGTTTAAATTTGGTATCATCCAACTTGTAATTAATGTAGAACTCGAGTTTTATGTTCATTCCCCTCAATTTTCTTATAATAAGCTGATGCCCCAAATAACCCCAAATTATTTTATGCCTTTTCTTGAAAATTTCAGAATCGATTCCACTCCATAAGTTCAGGTAATAGCCTCAATTCCAACGTTTGCCCGATCCATTTAGCCGAAATATTGCCCACCAAAGTTTTCACTCGCCCCTTTAAATAACTTTTCAAAAGATTAACAGATTTTGATGATTGAGGTGTCGTTGGATAATTCTCATTTATCTCCATGTTTTTTCATGAAAATTTTTACCGAAGAAAAA
>NCKU01005017.1:0-10922 GCA_003675995.1 Dinothrombium tinctorium
TTTTAATACAAAATTATTCGATCTTTTGATCAAACAAAAGCTTAACTCTGCAAATGCTGGTCTAAAATGACATTAAAGCGATTTCATTGCTTTTTTTCATTGCGATTGAAAAATAGTATCAAATAAATCCACACTCGCTTTGCTCGTCAGCAAAGATCACGTTATCACAACGCGATGAATGCCAAAAGTATAGCACCAAGGATTTTGTTAAGTATTATGCAGTAACGAGACTGTTTTTATGTGAGTAAAATACAATCTCAAACAAAAATTCAAATCTCAGAAATCTAAGAAAAGGAGTATGTGGTTTTTGAAATATTATCGAAATTTTCGCTTTAAAACAAAAAATGTCTCAAACATTACGAAATTCGAAAATTAGGTGTCGAATGCTTGTGTCGAAAATAAAATTCAGGATTAAAGATGCAGCTAAAAATTGGAAAGGCTTAAACAAAGTTAAAAAATGGTTTCAGCTTTTATGTGAGAAACTTGATGATAGCACAAATTTTACTTGAGACTCGTTTAATATATGCACAAAACGTTTAATATTTTAGACTCTAGACTCAAAATTAGACTAAAATTATCGATTATCGAAATAACGTCGCCAAAGTTTTCAAGCAAACCAAGAGTAATGAGTTCAGTTTCGATTATTGGATTATTACAACTGTTTAGGTGAATTTTCTCTAAATATTGTGCCTAAAATTTTAAAAAGGCAAAAAAACTGAAAAGTCGCTATTGAAATTTTCGTAGCGGTCAAAGTGTGAAAAGTTTCGTGATATGAATCAGAACGAGTCATATTTATTTGCATGAAGCGAATGGCGTTTATCTGTATCGGGATAGAGTTTGAAGCACAATTAAAATAATGAGTAGATTTCGCAAGGGTTAGAACTATTTATATCCCATAGCAACAATAACATAGAGATGTTCTTTACGCTTGCTTCTGAGTGATGGCAAAGAACATACTCGAATTTAGGTCAGCACTCGGCGTGCAAAGAACGTGAACATTTCGTGTCTTGCTTTCTTCGAGACACATGAAGTTTATTGCTTTTTCACGAAATGCATTCTCCGTGAAAACCAATGCATTCAAAGCTTTTTCTCGAAATTAATCACAAATGATTGATTAAAAGCGAACGCATCGCGAAAATATTTCGCAATTTACACAAGTCTAAATAACTTACAATGTTCTCGTCCGTCGCTTGAAAGACATAACAATCGAAATGAGAATCGGGATGATCGCGGACCAAATACGTAAAGTACCGACTGTCAGCCGCTGTCTGCTCAAATTTACTAATATTTTGCAAAGGATGCACGAAGAGGATCGATGAATTATCAACTGAAGTTGCTCTCAAAGCGATATCGGTTATTTCAAGTATCACATCTTGGTTTCCATATTCGCCCATCGATGTGGACGGTTGCCTTTTTATTTCCGCAATAATCCATGGAAGCATGGGTAACGTGTTGCGACGGTCGAGCAAACTGTGACCGATGAACTTGACCGGAAAAGATCGAAAACGAGACACTACAATCGGTGCCTTAGGTTTGACCTCTGCTCTTCTTTGGTCATCGCTTCTTATGATTGGAATCGAATGACTCTTTTTAGCCGCTTTCTTCTGATCGGTGTCGACCACTATTTTTTCCTGACTCAAAACTTTCTTTCGATTAGTGGTGTAGCTTGAAGAATACAGTTCAAAGAGAGCGGGACCCATCTTCTATAGCAACAATCGTACAGATCAATTACTTTTTCATTGAAATGTTTGTGAAAATTGTGAAAGAATAGCTTTGCATTTATTTTAACACTTCTTTGTTTCAAACTGAGTTTTCCGAATGTTAACTGCGTTCAAAATGTAAAAATGACGTTTGATGCATTTGAGTCAACTCGAGAGGTGTTGACGAAACTGAGCAAGAATCGATGCTTAGTAGCACTGATCTCGAGACTGCTCTCTTTGCACCAAAACCAGCGACAAGCTTTCATTCATTTGCATGTTTTGACAAAAGTGAGGATTTGGGCGAAAAGATAATTCAGTTCTCTGAACTTTTTGTTTATTGGTCTAAATAAGAATAACGAACGATCTTTGCTGATCGTGAATGATTGTCTCACAAAACAATAAGTTGCATTCATTTTCGAATGCAGAAATAATAGACATCGCTTATTCTTAAAATGCACAAATATATAGACCTAATTGAACCGGTTTTAGGGTATAACGGCACCTTTCACGGATACAAAAATATTTACAATCAATCAAATATAAGTTGATTCAAAAAATTAGACTTGGATATTTTGAACAATTGACATTCTGAACGCGAGTTCATAAAATACAATGTATCTCAAACAGTCGATTAAATTCTAAATTCGTTGAAAATAATAGTCAGCTTCTTCGTACAATTACAACACGGATGAGGGGCGCAGTCTTCTTGAATCTCTTTAGGAACTGTCTCTTTCTCACTGCTGTCACGTCGTTCGGTGAGAGACAATGGCTGAACCTTAGCGTAAGGCACTTGAGTTGGTGTATTCGCTTTCTCCATCGTACGGATTTTCCTGACAGTTGGCACAGGTGGCTTCGGAGGTGGTTTTGGAGCTTCTAAAGGCACTTCCGGAGGCGGGGGATCAAGAGGGGGCTTCACTTCGTACTTGCATGGGTCGTGAGAAAGACTTCGTGATACGATCTCTTTCTTTGTTTGCGAAAGCAAATCATCTGTTCGAATCGTCGGATAGCCGCTTGTTGGAGACGGTGGAGTGGGCGATGTACCATTAATCGTTGCTCTTCTTTTTACCGGTCGCTTTTGCTTTCGTAAAAGCAAAGGGTAAACAGGCTTTTTCAGCTGAGATTCTTTTGTCTCCTTCTCAAATACATCTTCATCATCTGAAGTATTGGCAGTTGTTGTAGCTGCGTTTCGTACACGATTCCTCTGATTTCTGTTTGTTTTTCGAGACGGGATTTTATATGGTTTCAAGACAGTAACCTGACCGAGTATATTGCTATGTCGCGGCCTCTTTTTAACCGTCAACAAAATTTCAGTTGGATATTGAGCCATTTGATTAACTAATTTCTTGAGCTGCCAACCAACAACAGTTTGGTAATTTACTTGAACAATTTCATCGCCTTCTTCAATTCGGCCACAACGACTAGCAGGACTCTGGAATTTGACTCCACCAACAATATGCACGCCACAGTAAGAAGAATGAATTTCCATACCAACTTCTTCTGTCGCTTTCTTCCGGATTGTGACAACCTCGAGCGTTGCTGGCTGAATGGCAAGTGGATCCGTTAGGTTCTGCAAAATATTATCGCAGAGATCTGCGAGCGTTAAACTATTTTTCATAATAACATCATTAGGCTTTTCAACAAATTGATCTCTTTGCGATGTCCACGCAAGTTCTATGCTTATTTTGAGTACTGATTTACGAACGGCAGCGTATTGGTCATTGCCTTCGAATGGATAAGTGTCGATCCAAGCGATAAACGATTTTACTGAAGTGAGAATGTCGCAAACAGCCGAAAGTGTTTTTGTTGAGACCCGCTCAATGCTACCATTTGCCTGATCATGTTTCAGCTGATTATAAAGACTTCTCGATTTACAGCCTAAACGTAAGGCGAGCGATTGCAGAGTTTCCGACGAGAAACTGTAATGCAAATGCTTCAACAAATCGACGCCGTCCAAAATGATTTCCTGGTGTCCGATTTTCTTCACATTCAACTTTTCCAAATCATCGCTGCTGAGAAGCAACAAACGACAACCGTTGATGTTGTTGTTAAGGAAGAAGTGGACATAGGGCAAAATGCAATCTTCCAGTCCTTAAGGGAAAGAAGGGTAATATCAGTGATATCACTAATATCACAGAGATGTGTCCGATAAACGGTGCCTACCTTTGAGCCAATCGTTCACATTGTCAGGCGTCCATTCGGCGACATTAATGAAAGCCATCCTCGCGAAAACGAGTGGCGATCAGTGGAAAAGAGAGTGAAAAGCAGTGGACGAAACAGAGTTCGAACACCGCGAAGAACTCATCGCTCACTGAACACTTGACGGAAGCTAAGCTCGCGTTCACTGCCAATGCACGGAAATGGGAGGCGCCTCGAGTGCGGAGACGACCGACTCTCTCCTGACCCGCGCTCTCGTTCCCACGGGTTTCGCCGCGCTTTCGTCCGATTCTCCCTCCGATGCTTCGTTCTCTGCTCTTTGCAAAAGCGGTGCAAACACGTTTCAAGCAGCAGTCGCGATCACAATTGATTGCGAGAGATGCACTGTCAATTAGACACTCTTAGCATAGCTCACTTTACAGTTTCCTCCACTGCACACTGCACTCGTATTCTTCGCCTAATCCACTTTCAACTGTTCACTGTTCAACTGTTCGCTCTCGGAACGATAGGAATGAAAACTGGTTCCACGCGTACTCTTTTCTTTGTTTCACTTTTTTTTTGCTTTTCATCCATCGGTTGAAGAAACGACCACCGCTCAGATAGCAGCGTCAATGCGCTCGTTTGACCACCTTTCGCACTTCACTGATGATCGCTGATCTGTTCCCATTCAAGGACAGAAGCAAATGTGAATTGGCTAAATGCGAATTAAGCTGTTCGTTTAATCGAGTTCGCCTTAAATCGTAGTTTCGCTTTCGAAATCAGGTTTTTTAAGTTTCTTAAATGACTCTTCAACACGACCCTCTCGATTCGTGACAAGAATAATGAACGCGCGAACTTGTCATATGCATACAATCACATACTGCATTCAATCTAACTGCAGATGCCGTCAAACACACAGCAGTTGCAATGGTGCTCAGGTCATGAATGTGGCGAAAAAAGATGGTTGATTGTCTCGAGTTTCCTGCACTTTTATTGTTTGCTCTAAACTTTTTGCCACGCAATGTCGCAGAGAACAATTGGCCGATGCGAAGGACAACAGTTTTTTGCTGCTCAAAAGCTTGTCCCTCTCTGCAGAAACGAAGAGAGACACGATTCGCACTCCATTATTCTCATTTTCAGCGAAAGCAACGCTGCTCGCAATTGAAATATCCGCTTTGAAATGGATGAGGTGCAATTAGCGAGTGCAGTCTAGCATTGAAATTTTGATTGTCACGCGATTTGAGTGTGTATTGTGCACTTAACAAAATCTGAATTTTCAATTTTTTCGACAACTAAAACTTTTGCTAAATTTGATTCGCATTCAAGAATCAGCAAACGGAAAGCTCTTTTTGTCCTAAATTTATGAGGAAATTGAACGCAATCAGCTCGCTGTTTGTAAAACGATATGAACGCATAACGCATCGAGTACACTTTCGAGTATTGTTCAAACAAATGACGAAAGGTAAATAGAAAATAAAAACGATTTTCGCCATTTATTTTCGTAATAATGTTTAAAATTGTATTACTCGCAATTGTTTGCGAAAGTTTTCACTAAAATCGAAAATATTGATTCGCGAATTGAGCAGAATCATTGCTAACTTCACAAAACTTGCACTGCAGTCTTATTACCTCGATTGAATCTCATTGGCGTTAAGCGCTTGAATACGTTGTAGATTGAATTCAAATGAAAACAATGGATTGCTTTTCGAGAAGAATATTTTTGCAGCGAAAAACATAGGTTTAAGTTAAATCAACTATTAAAATACAATTAAAATTCAGCACTGACTTAATTATCATTTTCATAAGCAAAAACGTTGTTTACATGACTTAATGCGTTATTTTACTCATTAGAAAACAATTTAAGCAAAAAATCGTTCTAATCAGAAGTTACACTCACCACATAAAAATTCTGTTTCGTGTGAATAGATACTGAGATGAAAATAAGCACACTCAACTTCATAAATGATTTATCTTATAATTTCCGAATGCCGAAACGCGAAGCCTTTGTCACGATCTCCCAACATTCTTTGAAAATTATTCATTTATGTTGATCGTTTTCACAATTTTCGCAAGTTTCGTGAAACTTTAGATATAATTAGTAAAAAAAGCTAAACCAAAACAAATTTATCAAATAAGACTTGTTTATGCCAGTTATCGAAAGAAAGTTTAACATTAAAAATAATTTTAAATTAAACATAATTTTAAAGATAACTCGATGCAAAAGAGGGCTTAGACAAGTTGAAGCATTGGAGCCTTTTTAGCTTTCTTTCTCTTTTTCTCTTTCAAACGCGAGAATGCCTCCGCAAACAGAGTCACTTCTTCTCTGGCATTGAGTTCGTCACGAATTAACTGTAATCCGGCAAAATTTATGCCGACAACATCCTAAATGATGATATGAATTAGCCTCTATTTCGCACTATAAAACTTACTCGTAATTGATTGACGCGAAGAACCATTAAAGTTCTAAGCCTATCAACAACAGGCACTAATTTAGAAGATGAAAGTATTTGTCCGAAGTGTACTCTAAAAGTAATTAAAATGAATAGAAATGAAGTTTCGCACATAACATAATACCGTGAGAGAAATGAAAGCGCTCGACAGATAAGCTCGACTTCCCACCCTTTTTCTAAATGGGTTGTAAGAATATAGAAAAGATCTATGACATAGTTGAATGGCAAAGTGAGAAGTGCTTCTTCTAATTCACTGTGCTTGATTCGCCGGAGTACTTCGAGAATAAAACGATGAGGACATGTTGTATTATAAACCATCATTAATGGATTTAAAGCTGGAGCAGCAGGAGGCTCTTTGCCTTCCTTATTACGCTTCTCACACTGCAAGGCATATGACTTTTGAATAGATATTTCCTCTTTAAATATATCAATAGCTTCAATCAACTTTTCAGCAGCTTTCAACGTTTCAGAAGTTTTCTTTGAAGCTAATCCGGTTTCTTCATTTGTTTCGCCCGGAATCACGTTCTCTTCAATAAATTCACTTTTTTCAAATTCTTCTTCCCTTTCGACTTCTCTTTCATCTTCCAGCACTAAAGGCTCCTCAGTCTTTTCCCACAATCGTAAAGATTTATCGTGTGATGCAGAAACTAAAAAATTTCCATTCGGACTAACAGCTAAATTCCACACTTCATTGTGATGACCTTTTAAAGTCACAATTTTTTCAAAGTTATCTGCATCCCATTGCTTAATGGTTTTGTCTTTACTACATGTGAATAAATAATGAGTTTTTGGGATGAATTGTATGTCCATGATATTGTCGTCATGAGCGAATATTGATTTATGACAATCACCGAAATCGAGACCCCATAATTTAAGGTTTTTATCTGATGAACCTGTTGCTATTATTTTGCTGTCGTAGGATATGTCCATACTTAACACCGGAAACTTATGCCCGTAGAGTGATAAAAAGAACTTGAGAGTATCAAAGAAGAATATTTTTACGGTGTTATCGAGTAATGATGCGGCTATCAGACGATTGTCAGGACTAATTTTAACGACCAAAACACCTTCTTGTAAATTCAAAGCTCTTGTTTGAACTAATGTTAATCGTTTATTTTTTAATTTTTCGTCATTTAAGAATTCAAAATCCCAAAATTTCACCATTTTGTCTTCACCTCCTGAAGCGATACCTCTTTCGTTTGGATACATACAAATAGACCAAATTGGAGATGCATCATCAGATGCTTCTATACTTTCTAAAATCTGAGCGGAACCAATGTCAAATATTTGCAATTTACCTGTTTTTGTTCCTGTTACACAATGCCGATTGCTGGGAGTGAATAAAGAGCACAATGCATATTCAAATCCATCTTTTACAGTGGCTATACACTTTTTGCTTGACCGATTCCACACTTTCAAAGAATCAGCACTAGCTGATAAGATGAAAAAATTGTCAGAACTGAAAGCCACTGTCCTAACATCAGTTCTATGCCCTTCGATTTCCAAACTACGAAACATATTGACAGATTTTTGTTTGATATCCAGATTGAAAATCTCAACTGCATTTGATTGTAAAAGCACTGCGATTCTTGCAGAATTGCCGCACAAAACAATATCACAATGTTTGATTTTTGCTGATGCCTTAAAGACTTCTAAACGTTCGATCTCATCAGTTAAAGTTTTCTTCGTGATTGAATCGTTCTCAACAAAAGAACCATCTTCATTTCTTTTTAGTTTACGCTTTTCTTTCCTTAGTCTTTTAGATATGTATGATTTGATTTCTTCTTCAGTCCTGATTTTGAAGCACTCAACAAAATTGTCTGCACCGTTACAAATAAGAACTTGTTCGGTTTTATTGACACCGAGGAATTGAAGACGGCTAACACTTTTGCGAAGGATACTTCCTATATTTTTCACTCTCAATATTTGATCATCATCTGCATTTTCTTCCTCTTCTTCTTCGTTAACGTCTTTTTGCTCAATAACCCGCTCCAATTGGTTTGAAGTTGAATCCTCTTTATTATCAGTAAATTCGATTTCCCATACTTTTAATTCACTACTTCCTGTTATTAATAATGTATCATTTTTTAATAAAACGAAACTCCAGATTTCGGTTCGATGAGCCATTAAAGTTTTAAAACAATGTTGAGTTTCTAAATCCCAGAATTTAATGAAAGTGTCTTTCGAACTCGTAACAAGAATATTGCGAGTTTTCATAAAGCAGCATTTAGTCACCAAATTTTTGTGACCTTTCAATCGAAACAGTCCCGATTCATTGACGATATCCCAAACAACTACTTCAGTATCTTTGCTTCCAGAAGCAAGACGCATTCCTGTGTCATCGAAACAAAGGCAGCTAACTGCAGACTTGTGTCCGGTAAATGTGACTTTCAACTCTCCGGATGCGTAGTCGAAAACATTGATCGAACCGTCAGCGAAACCGACGGCAAGCAAACGATTATTGGAATAAGTGGAAGCGAGTGTTGTGATTTGAGCCTTATTAGCAGAGAGTAGCTTAATTTTATTTCCAGTTTTGATTTCCCAAATGATGACATTTTCGCAGGCCGCAGTCGCCAAGTGTTTGCCGCTTTCGCCATTCACTTCGATGAATGCCAATTGTGAATTGGGCGATGCAATCGTACCGAAACAAGGTCCGCTTTCAACATAACGCAAGTATTGCTTCGTTAAACCCATTTTTTCGGCGTACAGTCGATAAGGTGGTGAATACAATTGTTTTTGGCGCAAAAACCGAGTTTCGGCTTCGTTTTCATGAAACCCAAAACGAAGCGATCGCAAACACGTGTTCGACAGCAATGTGTTCGGGACGCTTTCATAATTACGGCGCCATCGAAAGCATTCACACGCAAACGTTTTCAAGTCTGCGTTTGAAAGCAAATCATTTTAATTTCGAATCGAAAGGCGGAAAGCGAAAAACAGCGAAACGCAATGCATTCTCTGTGACATTCGCACTGTTTGTTTCTTCGGTGACTTTTTCGCACTTTAGCAGAAATCGCCGACTATTTGGACGGCGAAATTCGTGGTCCCTGTTTTCTGCATTTGTGCTCATTTCAAACGCCAGTTTTCACAGCTTAAACGCTGTATACGTTTGAACGCAAATCATTCGCGAATTCACTCAAAGCGCGATCGCAAACATGAATTTAAAAAAAAGTGCGTTTGTTTTAGCGTTTCGAGATATTTGAAAGCGAACCTCGTGTAAAGCGTGATTTAACGGCATTTATTAAACGCCACGATTTGGGCGCTTTCAAACGCAAAGAGGCGACCGCAGTGTGCTTGCTTGCTTTGAATTCAACAGTCAAAAAGCGAAAACGTGAAATTCAGAAAGCGACGTGTGAAGCGAATGTATTTGAATAGTTTATCGTCACTCGGCACACGAATCAAATGGACAATAGTATTTAATAGGCTGGCGTTGATCAGTGATAAAGTCTAACAAATTTGATTTGACCACTTTCGTGAACTCGGACCAATAGACAATTCCAAATGGAAAAATTGGTAAAACAAGTGATTACGGGTATTGGTATCGCTGTCGGTGTGACCGCATCTTGCATTGCCCTTTATCTTTTGATGCGTGAAGAGAAAGACGAGAGCGAGATATGGAATGATGTTCGAACCACTCGACAAACTTTCGTTAAAGTGAAAGTGCCTAAAGATTCAATCGGCGCTGTGATTGGAAGGGGAGGCGAAATGATAAAAGACATTCAGGAAAAAACAAACACTAAAGTTAAGTTCGAAGACCTTTGCGACTCAGAAATGGCAAGAAATG
This sequence comes from Dinothrombium tinctorium, assembly GCA_003675995.1. NCBI lineage: Eukaryota > Metazoa > Arthropoda > Arachnida > Trombidiformes > Trombidiidae > Dinothrombium > Dinothrombium tinctorium. Next base: position 10,065 of record NCKU01005017.1, read on the forward strand.
CAGTGATTAGAGGAACGCCCGAAGATGTTATCGAAGCCGAAGCGCTCATTAGAAAAATCATTTTAAATCAAGCTTCAGTCGACCAAATCTTCATTCCTTTTGAGGCTATTGGATTTGTAATCGGAAAAAACGGTGAATCAATTCGAAATATCACTGAAGGGTCAGGTGCAAAGGTTACCATAGGTCGCAATACGGGAAAAGGTCCTCGTGCAGTAACCATAAAAGGTTCATCTCAACAAATCGCCATTGCGAAAAGTTTAATTGACGAAAGATTACAAATGAGTGAACTGAGAAATCAAAGATCGCGTTTAGATACTACAGTACAAGATTTGGAAAAAGCTCTTGGAGTTGACAGAAATTCAATCACAGACACATCAGTATGAAGCGACGATGCATTGAGCAATGATTTTTTAAAATCATTTCACCAAATCATATCAATCGATGAAGGCTTCGATTGCCCGTTGTAAAATATTGGCAATTTAATTTTTGAGCTGACTTTTGCCAATACTTAGTGTTGTACAAATTACAATATGAAAGTAATTAATTACAATTACAATTACATATTTATAAATATAATTAATTACGTAATTAATTACAAATTGTAATTGAAATTTTAAAAGTAATTAATTAAATTACAATTACTTTTAATTACTCATCTAAATTTCGATTGACTTTCAAAAACAAGAATTTAGAAAAGATCAAAACTCATTCTTTTGCGACGTTTGCTTAGTATGATTGAGCCTAGACTAAGTAATCGTTCGACAGGAGAACTACATTGAATTGTAGTATTAAACTATATACAATTGCTTAATTTTAGGATACCTGTAAAGCATGCGAAATTCCTGATTCGGATCATTA
>NCKU01005018.1:0-10922 GCA_003675995.1 Dinothrombium tinctorium
CAGCCGATCGCCCACATATCTGCTAGAATTGGATCAAACGGCTGTCCAAACAATGATTCAGGAGCAGTGTACGCGTTTGGATCTCCAGATATTTTACATTTCACAAGCTGATATCGTCCCTGTCTGTCTCGCTCGAAAACCTTGGCAAATGCCTGTGGAACTGATAATTTAACGCAACCGTTGCTGCAGTTCAGAAGCAAACCGTTCGGCTTCACTGCTCTGTGCGCGATTCCAATTGCATGCAAGAATGAAAGTGCTTCGAGTGCGTCTTTGATCCACATTTTAGCCAACTTCAACGGAATGGGCTTATTTTTTGACAGAACGAAATCATTGACATTTCCTAAACTCGCCAACTGCATAAACATGTAAATTTTGTTCGTATTTGTGACCAAAAATGTCTTAATGCATCTTGTAATTTTCGGGTGATTCAAATGCAATAAAATCTTCAAGTGCTCATCTCTGTCTTTGATGTCGTAAAAAGTGCAAAGCTCTTTGAATCTAATCACCTTCACTGCGATTTCCTTTTGCGTTTCTTTCCAACTCGCTTTGTAAACGTGCGTAAATTTTCCTTCGCCCAACGACCGCTCTGTTCGATTTATTCTCAATCCTTGCAATTCGATTATCTCTTCCCATTGCACAGGCTCTGGTCCTTCTTCTTCTCTAATCACATTCTCGAATAAAGTGGCCCACATTTGAACTCTATCTTTGTTCACTAATTCGCGCACTTTCTCTCTGTTTGCTTTCGCTTCGCTTAAAAATCTGTCGAACGTTTGTTTTTCAAATGTTATTCGGCATTCTTCTTGTTTCTCGATATCTTCGATTGAATATGTCGACGACATGTTTGATTAAATTTATTCTAAAAAATGTCGAACGAAATTCTTGTTTCTGAGCGTTTTGTGTTTAGAACAAATGCTAAAATCGAATTCTTGGCACGCGAGCGAATTCATTGTTGATTAAATGATTCTCAACAACAAATCATCATTCGAGTTCATAAAAAAATCTTCATTTCAATTTGCAACCATTGTTCGTGACCATTTTACATACCTGATTATGATTCAGTTCTTAGACGAAATTCAAAGTAATTTTCAATGTGAAGAATATTTTTAAACATGGTTTATCAAGTGAAAACGACGAAAATAAAAAATTTTTAATTATTTTCTTTCAATTTGCTGAACAAATATAACAAATATAAACAAATTTATGTAAATTATTATTTATAAATCGCATTTTATTTTATATTTCAAGTTTCAAGTTTTAATTTCAACTTTCAATTTAACGGTTCAATGTTATTCAATGCAGTTTAATTCATTAATTCGCTAAATTTTATACAAATTCGAAAGCGCAATTTGAGAATGCAGCCATTTCATAGAGCGCTCCAACAATTGCGCTAGGGATTAAATTATTTATTTAATAGCACACAAAGTTCGATCTGTCGTTAAAAAAACGCTACAATTATTCTTTAAATTTTGTGTCTCGAACTCTTTGATGTCTTTTAATTTGAGTTATTATAATCGTATTACGCCAAAACTGAATACAGAAAAAACAAGTCAAGGTGGCAATGTCCAACGCTTGACATTATTGATTGTTAATCAAAATTTTTATTTTAAAAATATGGGCAGAAATGCTTTAAATGAATATGTTTTTTAAGTAAACGCAGGGTGCAACTTGCAATGTGAAAAATCTGAATAGCAATAAAACGAATACGTGAACACCTTACTGTTGAATTGGCTTTATTTCTTTATTTCAATAAGTTTACGCTATGCAATGATTTCAATAAATTCAGGTTGTTGGAGTTATTGAACCAAGTCTTTAAATGGAAATAATATTTTCTTAAATTTTCAGTTGACTTATTAAAAATTAATAAAAGTAATGAAAAGGAGTCTCGAAGAGAATAGGAAGAATGAATATTGAGCTTTCAATTCATTTTCTCGCTCATTTCGTGTTGCGATTTCGTTGCTATCAATACTGCGACAATGTCAAGCGATCATTCAAATGCTCTTTATGATTATTCTTCTCAACCCGAACCGAGTCAGAATCTATCAGCGAGTTGTCCCAAATTGTGGCTACTATTGCAGGATTTGGACTTTTGTTGTACTAGATTCGCAAGAAACTTTGCTAGGTTCTTGCTTGCTAAAAACGTGCGTTTTTCCGCGCGTTTCCCTGAAAAGGGGTTTAGAGAATGAACACTTGGCCACCTCCTCGTGGTACTCTCTGGGCAACGGGTTGTTAAAACCTGGCTAAGAGCCAAGTGGGCGAAAACTAAAACAAAATTTTTTCTACACATGTTTTAAAGCCCATTTTGAAACTAAGTTAATAAACATTTGGCGACTTAATTAATCATTGCTTATCTTAAATTTTTGATAGTGAAAAATAGAGTCTAGACATTTGGATTATCCGAAATGTGCGAAACATACAAAGAAAGGCATTATTGACACAATATCTGCAAAGTTGCCAAACAAGATTGGGCCATTTGAAACTGACGCCGCGTGTTATGAAGACATCGCGCATTTGGGCAATCGTTCTGCAGGCAAAATATCCGTTAAACATTTTACAGTTTTTTTTCGCTTAATGTGCGATCGAAATCTTGAAATTTTGGTGGCATGGATTGAAAATCAAGTTTACGACATCTTCGCGTAACATTTTTGCTCGCGAACGTAAATAAAAACTGACGAAACACTTAGCTGCGATTATCGAATGACGAGAAGCATTTTAATATTTTGAATCGATTAAAATCAATTCATTTTAAGGCTCATAGTTAATAAAACTTTCGTTATTTGAAGTACTACTGTGTGCAAAAAAAAGAATCTCATTTTTTTTATTGACAAAATTATTTTCGCTAACAATTTTTTAACGCTTGAAAACTGCAACGTTTCATAAGCATTCCGCTCTTCGTAAAGCAAATAGACAGTTTAATATAAATAAAAACACAAAACTCATTTCTAAAATGAAGTAAGAAAACTTGTGAAAACAATTATTTTTATTAAAAAATAAACAAAAACATGAAAATCATATAAACTAATTCGATAATTTTACACCTCTTAGATATTGGTGATAATCTGTTTACCCGAAAATTTTTTTGCGCAATAACTCACGCAAAGTTACTTTTTCTTAGAAAATGTAGTACTACAGATTCAAAACAAGAGGTTTCGGTTATCTAAAAGTGAGTTTAACTGTGTAGAAAAAAAAAATTAATCGTCTCATTAAAATTAATTTGCAGTTAACCTTATTTTCGAAAATAATCGAAACATTTTATTTTGAATCGGTTGTAAATTACATTAATTTGAATAACACTAGAAAATAAATGCTTGCCATTTGAATGCGTTATTGTAATGGTTACATAATATAAATTTTATGTACAAGCGCCATTAAGAATAAGAATAGATGATTCTCCATTATAATCTTATTTAATTAACTAGCGCCATAGTTTTACGTGTAAAGAAAAGAAATTTACTCGCTAGTGATTAGCTTCTTTATTCTTCAATAATTTTATTTATTCTTATTAAATCTAATTACCATTGATTTTATCTTATTAAATTTGACCAATTATAAGCTTGTGTCAAAATAAACATTCGATCAAAAAACACTCGTGAATGGGACCGCGAAAGCTAATGGGGAAGTTTACATAGGAGTTTGCTTGTCTAATTAAAAAGATTAACTTTTTTTGCAATCTTGGCTGCTGCTCTCAACAAATTTTTACTTTAAATACATAAATTAGTTTGGCATTTTCGAAAGTGTTTAGACTTAAAAGATTTACGCAATTTTTTGTGCATTTTTCTTGCTAAAAATATTCTCAGTTTCGTTTATCACTGCCAATAGAGTTTTTGAAATATTTTTTTCTTCTAAGAAAACGTTTATTTGAACGATGAAATATATATTTCAATGTGAAGAGTTCAAAAACCAGGTTATGCTAGACTCGTATATATACTCTTGAACAAATTATATACAACGTCAGGTTAGGATTGTGTTCATGATAAGTCGGAAAGCATCTTATCGCGGATTGTTGCTCCGAGGAAGGGCTTGTTCGAAGAAAACGCCCAAAATTGAATTTTTACTATCACACGAAGAGTGTGCGATTTCTTAAACAATTGTTTAGTTTTGCATCTCCTGCACTCGGTGTAATGCTGCTGATCTTATATGTATGTATGTTTATGTAGACAGAAAAAACTGCACATACACATAAATCAATTACTCAGCTTTTTTTGTGAGAACGTCATCATTAATGAACCTCACAAGAGTTGTAAATGATTCACACGCTTTTTCAGTTAAAGAAAACTACATTTTCTTTTGCAAATTAGAAAGTAACGACCGGACACATGAAATCCACATAAGGAGAAATGTTTTAAAATTGCGCATAAAAATGACATCAACCGATGACGCAGGGTGTTATGGTGTGTATCTGTATATTGCATGATGTTAGTTGTGCAATCATCAGATGCACTACCAGATTAATTATGTTTCATTGAGTGTCACAAAATAAAAAAATAAAAAAACTTGGTGCAGTGACATTTTACAGGATTTGTGCTCATTGCTTCGACAAGTTCAGGACAACAATGTGCTTTTATAAATTAAATACATGAATATCAAGTTTACTCTAAAATATTTCTTTTTTTTTATTTATCACATTTATCAAGCAATAAAACTCGTACAATAAATGTTTTTTAAATTCGGCTGTTTTTTAAACGCGAGAAGAATAAACAATTGAGCCGAAAATGTTCAACGAACTTTTTCAAAAATTTTAAGTACATCAATTGAAATGAAAAAAATTAATTATAAAAGAGTAATCTGCATGAAATTGTTATCAAAAGTTGTTTCTTTATAAAACTCACCGGCGTTTATAAAATTTCAATTTTCGAACATTACCCTGATTCGTCGTGAAAATCCCAAACCTTTTCGCAACAAGTGTGTGTTTTAACAGTTAATAATAGACAAAGAGTTTTTCATTTAAGAGTCAACGATGAGCTCGTTTTCATTATCGTCGCGTTCGATGCTACCTATGCTGGCATTACTCGACGACGATTTACGCGTGTTACCATTCCATTTCTCTTTGTGCTGCTCTTGTCCGAATCCTTCGTCGTAATTACCTTTCGACATGAACAACTGCTTGAAATGAGCCAAACAGTAGAGTTTGTGCGCCGCAAGCGTATAATTATCCAATCTACCGTTAGTGGAAATTGTGATGCAATAGATTAGCATTCGGTGAATTTTTTTTTTCTTTTCAAACGAATTCTAGTGATTCAAACATACCTTAACGATGAGCAGCAGCGACTGCATTTGAAACAATTTTTATGCATCTTCATGCCACTGAATTCAAGCTTCTCCATCGGATACAAGCGTTGCCCGCAAATGTTGCACATATCTGAAGCAGAAACACCGCCTAATTCATTCTACGGTTGTGAGAAAACATCAGTCACAAAAACTTTGATCATTCAAATGACAAAGCGAAAAAAAAGAGAAGTGAAAGAGAAAATGAAAGGAACAAAAACACGACGAATTGAAAGTTTGAAGAAGATATAGCGTGAGAAGAGATCTTATCGTTAAATTTGCGAATTTATTACAATCAATTTCTGTACCAATTAAATGACTGCAAATAGTAATAATTACACAAAAAAGTTTTTTTTAGTAAAAACTTCATACGCACTTCATGTGTATTCAAACGTAAAATTGTGGATAGTTACCAAAAAAAGTTAATTCTTAAGAAAAAAGTGATTCAAAAAAGTACTCGATTACAATGTTTGAGAAACGCAAATTTACCACAAATTGGCATTAAACAACGCAATCAGTGGACACCAACACTTTTCTTAATCCTTTTAAAAAAGCGACGCGTTTTTAACAACTTTGACCTTTCTTTTAAATTACTTAAATAGCGTTCACATCGATGGCATCAATGAGCTGAATAAGATAATCGCTGTTTGTTGACTTATTCACTGTATAAGGAAAATTGTCATTAAATGACAAGTTATAGGACATGAATTTAGCAAACTATTATTTAATGCGCCCATGCATGTGAACAACCGTGCATCAAATAATAACGCTAATAATTGGCCAATAAATAAACTGATTGCGAGCTTGTTAAAATCAACATTACAGTTTCTAAAAAGCGGTATCATTGTGAAAGCACTACGATTAATATGGAAAGACTATAAGCAGGAAGTGTTAAGATTGTTTAAGAGAAATTAATATTTCACACGAAGCTTACCACAAAACGATTAACACGTGGCTTTGGTTTCTCAGTCGATTGTCCATTTTCGCTCTTTATAGCTTCAAACTTTGCGCATAGATTTTTAGTTATATCCAATTTTGGAGGGAATTCTTCCTCGAATCCATATGCGTTGCGTTTGTTCTCACGTTCGACATCACTCGGCCAATTTTCAAACATTTGCTTTAGACTTCTTGCTTTTTCTGGTTCAACAGGCACTATATCTTCAGTTTTGTAACTTGAGCGCACTGAAATCGATAGAACAGTAAATTGAACGTAAAATTTAGTTCAATGTTTTTAGCACTACTTACCAACATTAGGGTCTCGGTCAGGAGAGTCATCTTTTTCTTCGTCGTCATCCTTAGTATATTCCCGCGGAGGAGTAATTCTTTTTAGAGGCTTCGGTCCTGTTTGTTGATCATTCGTGTTTCCTTGATTTTCTTCCATTTGCTTAAATTTACTCAACATTTTCTTTGCAGTGTCTGTTTTAGGTAAATCTTCAATTACATCGCTGCTTCTTATGATGTTGGGATCCAATGGTCTCATGACATTATCTGTTTCATCTTCCTCATCATTTCTTTTGGGTTCAGGAGGTGGTGTCATCTCGAATCGTTTTGGCTGACTCTCAGGTTCTTTAAAGCACTCAAAAAACTTGAAGCGTTCTTGCAATTGATTCGTTTCGATCACCACTTGCTCTTTTTCTGAAGGATCGCTGCATTTCACCACTTCAATAGGCGATGTATCAGACTTTTGCACAGAATTACTACGCGAAAAGCCATTTAATTGAGAATGAGTTGGTGACACAATAGAAGAACAATCTTTACTGCTTTCATCCATTTTCTTAAATAAATTCTTTGCTTCTCTTGCTGCAGTTTCAGCTTCTACTACAACACTTAAGTCCTCCTCTTTCTCCTTTTTTAATTTTCTCAGTCGTTCTTCTTCTTCTGTTTCGTTCTCAATCTCTCCCTTTTCAAACTTCTCTTTAAGAGAAACAGCTTTTATCTTAGAATCGATATGCACAGAATTAGAGCGATTCGAAGTAACGTTGTTTTCGTGACAAGCGTTTTCATAAACTTGTCTCATCGACGCGGAACGCCCGAGACAAATGCGTTGACGCAATCTATACAATTGTTCTTTCTTTTCTTCCTCTTTTGACACTTCTTCGCTGGGTACAGATCCACTTTCCCACTGGGATTTCAAGGATGAAAGACCGCTAAATGCAATCTTCTCCCTACGTTTAGTTTCGCGAACAACGTTCGAATCCGTTTCGTCGTCGTCACTCAACTCACTTTCTGAAGAATCGTAGCCGTTCTCCGACGATTTTCGTTCACCAGTTACAGCTGATTGGTACCTATAAAGATAAGAAACAGTTATATAAACTAAAATCAGATTCGGCTTCTTTGTGAAACCGTAAAGCAGCAAACAAGTTGTTAAATGAGCCGTAAAAAGATTGCCTAAGATTGAAGCATAAGTAAAACGAATTGAAACAAGTGTTTAAATAATCTTTTTCAAACAAGTTGTCTCAATAGTGTCAGAATTGGTTACCTTTGCAAACGGGCCAAAACGCTTTCAGATCGCTGCAATGCGCTGCTGTCGGACAACGAGAACGGGCTTGTAACTCGATCTTCGGAGCCAGACTCGAAGCGCTGTCGAATGTTACTTAAATCTAATTGATACTTTTCGAGTCCGTCGTCGGCTTTCGAATCGCCTGCGAAAAGACACAAACATCAAATGAATTGAAAACAGAACATCCTCTAATGTAAACTATCGCTAAAGTGACGAACAGGACGTGATTTCCTGTCGATAACATGAAAATAGTTTAAAAGTTAACCACAGAAAAAGAATCATCAAATGACTGACAAATTACGTTTACCTTCAAAATCACTTCCAAAAGCCGCGATAACGACAAAAATAATGGAAACGGATGTTTCAACATACAACACAGAAATGAAAACAGAGTAACAAAACACTAACTAACGCAACATTATCAACAAGTGAAAATCTTTGTGCATTCCAGCAGTAACAGCTCATGAACAGGTTTAGCTCACCAAAAAAAAAACATTTTTGAATCAAAGGCAACAGTGTCAGCCGGCAACAGAAGTGCAAAGACTCTCGACTTGAAAGCCTTCGCGAATGATTTATATGATGAATATGTGTGTTCAGCGCTCTTTTTTTTCTTCTTCGAGCCTTCTTCGAGCTTTGCACCTTGCCGCCGCATTCACTGAATTGCTCTTCAATAAACTTACAACGAACAACGTCTGGGGGCAACTCTTGGGGAACATTCTCCCTGATGATCATTTCGTTCTTTCGCTGCTTTCCTGAAATCGATAAAAAGAAGAAAACATTTTAAAACCGAGCGACAAAAATAAGCGTAATTGCTTGAAATGTGTAATTTTTTTAAAAATATTTTCTGTAAACGCAAGTTAAGTTAGGAACACACCTTCAATTGCTTCCACAGCTACGGAATAATATGCTACTTCATCCATTTCTAAAAATAAATTCGGAGATGCAATAACAGACGTGCGATTAGTTGCTCATTTCACTTGTCAAATATTAATTTAGTTAAAATGAAAAATACGATAAAAGAATGTTTTTGTTCACGATTCAATAACGAATATATAAATTAACGGTCGACTTACGAGGAGCAATATCGTCGCTATTGTCGAACTTTGCTTTCGGTTGAAAGAGTAATTTGAAGTGAATTTGACAGTAAAGTTCGCCTTCGTGCGACGAATATGTGTCCATACTGTGAGAGAGATAAAAAATGCAACGATGTAATTAGAAAAGGCTGTGAAATTGTTTTGTGGTGCTCAGAGTTATTTTTCTGAACGAAAATGAGGCGAAAATAAGTGAAATGAGAAAAATGAGCGCAGAACACGCATCGTACCTGAGTTGTTTGCTGCATTGCTTGCATCGAAAGCAGGTACGATGAAACAGCCGTTTCTCGGCTTTCACTTTCTCCATTTGATAAACATGCTTTCCGCAAATCGAGCACAAAGACACATCTTCTTCTTTCTGTAATACGTAAAGAAAAAAAGAATTCTTCATAAAAAGTTGCACTCTCGCTTCTTCTCAGAACAGGCTGTGTACGCAACTGCATCCCATTTTCTTTTCAATATACAGGTAATATAAAGGCTGCCTTCAATTTATTTAAACAATTTACTCGTCGCCTTTTTCTCATTCCATTTTTTTTATACACTCGTGCTCTTAAAAGTCTGTCTATCCTTTGTCAAGCATTTCTCTCTCACTTTTTTCTCTTTTACAAGTTTAGTTTACTTTTTGCTTTTGTTAGCCGCTTATTTGCGGCAAATAAAATTGTATCACTATTATAAACTTGAAGCTTTAATTATTCAATGCCATTGCAAATTCTTTGAAAAGATTTTTTTTCTAATTCAACCCTTTCACTCTGCAAGACATTTATTCTCGAAGAGTCCGTACATAGAGTGAATATTGAACAATTTTTTTTTTCATTTTAATCACAGTAAAAAATATCAATGTTGAAAGTGTCATTTAAATTCTAGTTCAATAGTTTATTACGTATGTTGTGCAATTTAATACGTGAATAGTTTTGAAAAATATTTTTACGACACGATACTTTAATATTGAGACTCATCGTGCGTTAATCTTTGTGAAGCACTCGAAATGTAATCGATAAGGGATTAATGAATGAACACTCAATGTTTTCTATTTTGAAATTAAGCGTTTAAATAAGAAACCGAGTTAAAAGCAGTCGAAATGACATCCGACTTATAAACATTTAAATGCGTATTTTAAAAAGATTTATTTAGAAGAGTTAAAAATTAAATGAATTTAAATGTAGCAACATGATTGTGGTTTCAACCCTATCAAATGATACTACTCTGTTATTCACTTAAATGCTTCGCATCCGGCGACGAATTAAACATTTGAACCGAGTACAAGATAATACATTTTTTCAAACTTCCTCGTTTTAAATTTAGGTGTAATTTATAAATTTCGCTTTTCAAATCGAAGCATTTTGGTTACCATAAATAGAATCGCACGTTACCGTCTTTTTTGTAGAAAAAAATCTTTTTCTCGCATTCTTTTATGAAATCACAACATAAGAATAATTTACCTTCTCAAATTTTAACTGCACTTTCGATGTGTCAATCTTAATTTCTTCGTTTACATTGAGATCTCCATTTTCCGATAACTATCAACGATGCGAAACGCATAATTAAATTTCGAGGTTTACTTTTAGCGTTTTAGTGTTTAAAAGAAAAAGAAAGCGACTTACAGCAGGTGACGATATTTCTTCATCCATGATTGATGCGGATTCAAATCAATTTATTGCCTGCGAACGAGAGAAGAACAAAATTGTGATTATAGGCAATTATGTTAACTGATGATGATTTGAAACAACAATCATTCTGTCTGCAAAACGATGAGATGAATGAAATTGTCGCGAATGTAAACGATAATTACAGCTTATGTATTTCGAAGAAATCAGAAATTTAAATTATTAAAAAACGGAATTTAAAGGTTAATCACACCGAATAAACACGCAACATACACATACAGTGTGTGTGTGTTTGTATCGGACGAGTATTTTGTCTCCGATCGAAGTGAAGATTGTTAAAGCTTTACACGAAAACTAAATATATAAAGTAAAAGTGAAAGATCACAGAATTGTGGGGGAGTCGAGAGAGAGAAGAGAGAGAGAAGAGTGAAAACGATGGCAGCGAAACAGAGAGAGAGAGAGAGA
>NCKU01005019.1:0-10916 GCA_003675995.1 Dinothrombium tinctorium
TGAAATTTTTTGGCGACATAATCTAGTTGGTGCTTAAAATATTTGACATCAAATGAAAATTGTGATAGTTAATAAAATTAATAATTCGAATAGTTATTATAATTTATGATTACAATAAAATTTAGCCTAAATTAAGTTCATTTTATGTGCATAGTGTGCGAAAATTGGCTGTAAAAGTGGCGAAAAACTCATTTATCATCAATGTTAGATAAATGATCAGATATACGATCAAATATGTGAGAGTTTTTCTATTTGGAGTAAATTGTTAGTACACTTAAAAAATTAAACCACTTTTAATGAAGCTGTCTATTCAACTCATTGATCATACTTAATTGATATAATTACTGCAAAAAGATTAGTTTTCTTTACACCATTTATTTTAACTCAAAATTTAAAAATGAATAAAAATGTTTAAAGTTTTGAAAAATTGTTTTCTCTTAGATTAATCCACTTTGATTATTCTTTTGGCTCGCTCATGAATGAAATATGATATAAAATCCAAATTTCTTCCAACGTGTTATGTTTTAAAATTAAACTTACCAAAGAGAATTAAGAGACATTTTTATTTTAATTAACTCAAGTTATTTGAGTAAGAGAATATAATAAAAAGATTAATTAATCAAGCAAAAAGCTTCGTATATCAGCAATAGCTTTGAAGATTTTATTTTGCTCTCTAACGGCGTAAAATATTTTAAAGCAAAAAACGTCGGATATAAATTTTAATTTTGCGTGAAGAAGCTAAATTTTGTGTATTTTGGCTTTTCTCGAGGTTCTTTACGCTATTCTACACTTCATTAGAATTAAGTGGTCAAATAAATTAAAAGTACTATTAATTACAAAAACATTTTGATTAAATATATAAAAAGGAGTTTTGCTCGAAAATTTTTTAAAATGAATATGTAAAAAAATTTTGTAAAAATCGTTGCGAATCAAGAATAAAATTCTAAAAGTATCGAAAAAGGTTAGTAAACGAGTTATTTATAAGATTCAAGAGCAAATTCTTTTGTCAACTAAGTGAACAATGTTTGATGACTACTGGAGACAGAAAAAAGTTTCTCACAGCGAAAAGCGCACTCTATAGCAATTCACTCAGCTTAATGCAAATCGTGCATTTTTGTAACTTATTTTGGTGATAATATTCTAATTCAACAAAGCAATAAATGTGTAAACAAGATAAGCATAGAACTCACTTACATTTTTATCTGTTTTGATGATTTGAGGTCACTTTTTTGACCATTTACAATTTTTCGTTTGATTGTTTTCTCTGCCATTTATAAACCATTATTTACAGCTAGACACTGACATTACGCGTATTAAATTAACTATTGGTTCATTATTCGCACATATTTCGATGAATTAAATTTTCATCGTTTGTGAGCACAGAAGTATTAACACAAAAATGAATTAAACAAAGAACCACTTTGAAAGCGCGTTTTTGTTTAAATAAAGCAAAAGCAAGCATGTCCAATGTGACGTTTTGTGCAATGCAGTGAAGTATTCTTTAAGTGTAGGAAACGTTTTTCTGTCTCTGGTAGTACACTAAGGATTACTTAATTCAAGCCTATTTACAAAATTATTTTAAATTATATTTTTAAGGAACACATGAAAATTAAAAGTTTAGAAAAAAACATTTTTGGTTTTAGATGTTTTCAACGCTTAGTATTCTTTATTCTGTATTTTGAATCCTCATTTGAAGGTTTAAAATAATTTAATCTTTTGAAAATATTTTCAATCGAAATTATTTTAAAGTAAAGTATTTTAAAACTTATATTCTACAACTCAATTTAAGTAGAGAATTTTAATGAATTCAATAAACGCAAAATTCGGAAATGAAACATTTTCAATTTTAAAAATTCACACTTTTCACAAATAACTTACAACCGAATTGAAATTTTTACATTAAAATGAATTCTCTTTTATTATTACAAAATTCCCTTTACTGTAAAAAAGAAGTAAATGCAATTCTGCCAGCCATACTTTTCTAGTTTGCATTCAAATGAAACATCATTTTGATAAATGAAAAAATTGTTTTTCTCATATTATCATCTGCTCAAGGAGTTTGCTCATTATTTATACCATAAATAAATTGAATTTTTATGTAGAAAATGAAGCCAAAAAGCGCATTCGGCGAAAATACCGATGCATTTCAACGATAGCTCGAATTATTATTATTATTATTCATGTTCGAAGAGGCACATTTTGGTTGAAGACAAAATTTTATGGTTTACTTGCGCATATTTTGCTTTTTCAAACATTTTCGATCATTGCAAAAGGCAGAAAATGTTCAATTTGGTCATTTAACTTGAAAATTAGAGTAAAAGTTGCCGAATATGTAATAAAGTGAAAACATAAATTTTGCATGAAAACTTTGTCTGTTTGTTACTTTTTGGTAAAATATTCTTGTAAAAACTTTAAAAACTTTCTCTGCACTTACAACTTTACTTGTTTACAACCGTTTCGCGCATTTTGATTGGCCCTCCTTTAAGATCATACTTCTTGAAAATGCAATTTTTGATTTGACAAGAGAATTTCAATAAATTAATGATGATTGCTTTGCTATTTATTCGTATTGAAATAAGATTTCGATGATTTTCAATAGCGGTTCATTAAGTTAAGTTATAATCAGAAAATTAAAAAAAAGATGAATGATAAAGAAGATTGGTGATGTGTTTTTGAATCATAAGTGATCACTATATTTGAGAATGATGATAGAAATCGAAAAAATAGAAACTTGTTAATATTTTATAATGATATATGAACAATCTTGTTGCTCTGGCGAAAAACATTGCAAATGATGAATCTACAATGAATTTACTCTGGACAGAAGCGAGCAAATTGATAAATGCTTTCGAGTGTTATTTAAAGAGAAGAAATAGAAAAGTTTGCAATCATTGTGAACAAGCTAAACATTGGGGAAGTCAAGACGAAGCATTGTAAATGTCGGTGAAAAGCATTTCAAATCTCTTAAGTTGTCAGTTAATTACCGTTTGCTGCTCGATACCATTAGAAGTGACAACGAAGCTGTTCGCCGAAGAAGCACCATTAACATTATCGCGATCCTGTTGATCTGTATTTGTTGATGTCGTGTTGGCACGTTGTTGCTGCTGTGATGAATGCGACTGGGACTGCACGGATTGCTGCGATTGTGTGGTAACCGATTGATTGTGAAGGGAAGCAGAGACCGTTTTCGGAACCAGTACTTGAGTACCATTGCTCATCCCTGTTTGGCAACTGTTAGACTCGCTCGACGCTTGATTAACGCTTGCCACAAAGGGACTCGTGAGAGGGCTGCAGACGCCAGTGACCGGATTTGGCATCATTTGCTGCAAAAAGAGATCAATTAAGTGAAATTTTCATACTTGTTTGTTCTGAAAACAAAGCGCTTTTTCATAACTCAAACACAAGCTTTGAAAACAGAAGCTCCTCATAAAAAATTCAGCGAAAAAACTTTCAGAACTTTAAAAGCCGAGCATTAACAGTAATTTATGCTTTTTTACTTCATTCATCCATAAACTTAGAAGTTGGCCGTTAAACTCTTCAATTATTACGAAGAAAAGCAGACGATATTCATTTGAATTATTAATACCAGAGGTTGATTGTGAAAAGCAGAACATTTTTTTCTTCGCATTTGAATTACTAATGAACAAACTCCTCGCAAGCGTGTTATTTAATTTACTTTACCGTTTCATAAATAGAAGCGCGCACTTAAAATATTCATTTTGACTCTCTTTAATTTTATTTTCTTGATTTATGTCTCAGATTAAATCCTATGATTTTGTTGCTACGGATAATGCAAGATGTGCATTCATTAATTTTGCAAATACATTTTCTAACTTTTGGTGACTGCAGTGCGAAATGATCGTCTTAATTTCATCTTAGCAGGTAAATGATGAGAACACTTTTGTCTCCCTTCGCATGGCTATTTTGATAAAAAATCTACAGAGTGCAAATAAAAATTAATTATTGACACATTGCACATTATTTTTTCACTAGCTGCGAACGAATTTTGAGTAAATTCTTATCACTATTAGCATCGAACACAATGCTTAACTAGCTCTGCTGTTTAAAACTTAATTTCCTAAAGTATATTTCTAAATAATAAAAAACAAATTGTTTGTCCGAAGTTGGATTTGAATTATCGGCAAATTTTAAAAGTAAAGGAAATTTGTTTCTTCATAGCGCAGATTTAACTTGTGCACAAACAAAACAAATCGTTTGAACACAGATATTCGATTCAAGTTAATTAATTTTTTATAATCATTTCAAACAAGAGATGACATTTAATGTGCGTTAAACATCAAATCAAGTATTTCGGTACAAGAAAATTCATTATTTAAGAATATGACTGCAAACGATAGCTGAAACAACAGCTAAAATCAGAAACATTTTATTTATATCAATAAAAAAGTTCCAAATTTGTAAAATTTTTCTATCCTCTATTTGTGTAAAATTCAATTTTAAGAAAAAACACAGAGAGTAGTTGAAATGTTGTCGAGTCACAAAAACGGTTGAGATTTTCATAAGCAACTAGAGTAAAACTCTAAGCAGAAAAGGTAACGTTCGAAGCATTACATGCAAAACATTTTTCTAAAAAGAGTAATGATAAACATGATCGAATAAGGGATTGATAATAATAGGCATATAATACTACTCAAAAGGATTACAACAAAGTGATTGATTGCAAACAACAAATCATAAATTGCATATCAACAAATTAATAAATTTTTTGCTTTATTTTGTGTCGAATGAAATTTGATATTTATTCAGATATACGAGCGAAACTAAATCGTCTGATGCGAAGATATATTTTTTGTTTTTGACTTATGTACCGCCTTCAAAGTATATCATAAACAACAGCCTTCGTTTTTCATACAAAATAGAGGAAAAGTTTCGATTAGGATACGTTTCAAGATGTAATATAGTGCACAAAGTCAAATAAAAGTTGCTATTCTAATGCATACCCCCGCATAATCAAACTTTCTTCTATTCAGTCGAATTATCTTACGAAAAAAACTATTTTTTTGTGCGCTTTGCCGATTTCAATTAAACTTGGTGCGCAGATAAAACTTCATTAGTGTATTAAGTGTATTACTCCCTTAATAGGTGCGAATTTTGTGCGAAGCGAGTTATTCGCGTGCAAACTTTAACATTAAAGTCTATAGCGAAATTTTTTGTTTTTTGTTTTTTATTGCGGGCCTAAATCTCAATCGATTCTCATCCGGTTTGTTTTAAATGTTTGAACTAATCATGTGCTACGTATAATTATTTTTTTTTCCAGGATTTCTATCTGCAAACTTGTTTCATTGAAATCGTGAACGGGCACAAAAGGTAGTTTCCTTTTAAGAAAAAGAATTATCGAAGTTTGATATAAGTAGATTTGAAAAAAGATTAAATTTTAAGTAAACAGAAAGCTTTATTAATACTCTTTGACTAGCAATCGCTGCAATAAAATCTTTGTTGAAAAGCTTTGGAATAAAGAGAATAATCTGTTGTTTTGATTTTCAGTTAATCTTCAAATCCTCAGATAAAAGCAAGCGAAAAGCGTGTTTTTATTTTTCCACGCAATTTCATTGAATTGCAAAGTATCAGAATAATTCCCTGAGCGAATCATGAAAAAATCGAAAATTGAATTTTTCATTTTCCCTTATTCTTTTTTGAACTTTTTCAAAATCAAAGCATCATAGCAAAACACATAATAGGTAAGAAAATTGTGATGCATTACAAATTTTGTTCTTATTCACCGTATTTGCATAAAATTTCGAGATTCTTCAAATTCGATAATATTCGAGCATTTTATGTTTGTTTCATTTCTTGAATGAATAAAGAACTCGAATTTTCTGAATAACTAAAAAATTTAGATCGTGTTTAAGTTCGAGTCTATCTAATTAAGTAAATTCAATTTATTTTCATAATCAAAATATTTATTAAATTTTCTACAAAATTCACTTTGATATTTTTTTTTGATTTTTTTTCTATTCTTTAGCTTTGTAAAACTTTGACGATCTAGCATATAACTCATATATTCAAAGCGAGAGAGAGTATCAGCAGTGTAACTTCATTATAACATTGCCATTAGATCATCTCACCACACTTAATATAATTCAGAAAATCTTATTTACTATATTATTTATATGTTTGCAAAAATTCTTTCATCGATTTTTCATCCATTTGCAATGTTCAAATATCTTGCAGATTCTACTTGATCGATGCTTCGCCATTTATATAAAACTTTACGAAAGTACATTGGGAGAGAATATTTAATTTCACTCAAAACTTCGTTTATTTATGTTTTTTTAAATATTTTTTTCTTGTTAAAATTGTAAAATTTCTTCAATTTCAAAACATTTTAAAATTATTTTAATCATATGAGCTTTGAAAGTATCATTTAAAAATTAATTAAATTACTTGTAAGCTACTTATATGCATTTATCCAAACTCGTAACCATGGTGAAAAATTGCATTTATCTTAGTTGTCTCCAAGACGCAATTAATCATTACAGTCGTGTCTTTGCTAACATTAATTTTTTTCGAATTTTCCTTTTTCCAACTAACAAGTGAAAATTCTTGTGCATTCGATAATAAGTTTTTACATTGAAATTTAAGCAATTCGTTGAAACGATTTTTAACGTGTTTATAATTTTATTGAAATTTCAAGTAATTTTAACGAACTCTTAAACTCAATTTTTTGACAATGGAGTGAATGAAAAAAGAATTGAATATTTGTAAAGGAAGTAAGAAATCTGAAAGGGGAAGCGAAGATAATTCATTAGATAAAATAAAAAATTCACTTCCATTTAAATTTTAAAAGTGTAGAAATCTTTGAAAAGTGTTAGCGAATACAAGAGTAAAGGAAAATGAAATGGAAGTACTCAATTTGCAAAATGGATGTTAAATTCGGTGCTTCTGAAACAATTCAAGCAGAAAGTTTAAAACAAAAGTGCGTAGTTGCATTTAAAAAAATGAAATGCAAAAGTTTGCATTACGAAATTTTTTATTAGTTCAATGAAAGGAAATCAAACAAAGAAAATTTGCTTTTGAGGCACTTTTCTCTGGACACAATTAGTTTAATTATTTAAATGTTTCTTGTTTCCGATCAAAGCGACAATTTTTGAAAAATGAAGAAGAAACTCTTTTAATAAAATTAACAGCTTCAACCGAAATGTTTTGCTATCTTAAACGTATAAAGCCACTGCTTTCAATGTAAATAATCGCTGAACTTTTTTGACAGAAACTGTGTTCAAACATTATAAATGAAAAATTATGTGTGAATAGTTTAGAATCGAGAATAGAGATAAATTGTGTGCTCTAATCAACAAGTGTAAAAAGGCGCGCTTACTTATTCCCTTTACTACAAATGACCTATAAAATATGACAAAATGTTTTCAACATTCTCAAAATTTGTTCGATAAAGGCCCTTAAACCACTCTCAAAAAAAGTGTGTGTAAGTGACATGTGTGTATTAAAGCGCCGTTCCTTACACAAGCTTTTTAATCAAATCGATTTTTTGTGCAGAAAAAATCATTAAATTGCAGACAAGCGATAACAAAGTGCTTCATTGGCAAAAAAAGGTGAAAATCTTAAGCGATGTTTTTCGAAATGCCTGTTGCTTTGCTTGATATAAAAAAACACATTAAATAGTTTGCTTTTATATTATATTCTGTAAAGATAATTTTACAAAAAAGGAAGCATTTTGAAAGTTTTAGACAAGCATTAAATATGTTCAAGGCTCATATTAAATGACACTGTCAAAAGCAAATTTCATCAAAAAATGGAATTTTATATTTACTGAGAGTAGTGAAATGCATTCAGCATATGCATCAATTTCAAGTTAGATTATTCAAATTTTTTATCTAAAAAAAATGAAATTGTGAAATGTTCTGAGATAAAGAGATTTCGTCTATGTGAAAAAATTGAATAAATATCTCATTCCCTCGCTTGTTACTTAGTGCTTTTTAAGGCAAATTACAAATTGCGTTTTATGAGTCTTACATGCACTCAATGTTATGCTACATTGAAACAAAATAGAGTTGCAATATGATCTCACTGTATTCTTGTATCTGTTGCTTCCATGTTGACCAAAATTCAAAAATAGATTTGTTTATTTTCACTGAAATCGGCAATAAGCGTTATAGTACGTTTCTAATATAGTATGACATGCGATCGATCACCTAACTCATTCGTTTAATGTTCATCGCGTGTTTGGACTCTTTAATTGCATGGATAACTTAGAGTATAAAGTTTATTCATTAAGTTTTTGCATCAAACGGACGATTTTATTTTTGTTTTTTAAGCAAAATTAACAGAAATGGCAATTTGATTTCGTTACTTAATTAAGCAAAGTAATCTTTCAATAATATTGCTAATTAAATAAAAAGTGCGCTTATTTTTATCAATTTATGAAAATAAATTCATAATTTAAGTAATAAATGAGAGAGCAAATAGTAATTCAATTAACTGCATTTTATCCGAAAAAAAGCAGAAAAAGAATAAATTCGTTGGAATATATACAAAGAGAAACTTTTTTGTTCTCTGTAAAATGGAAGAGCAAAAATTCGAATACGAAGCACTTTAATCAGTGAAGTAATCAAGTGCATCCATTCATGAACCGATTTTATTCACTTCACTTTGAGCTTGTTTTTTTCACATTTAAGCTTTTTTATTTATTCTATTTTTCAATGAAAGCACTTTTACGAAACCATATTAAATTAGTTACATAAAAAAACTTTCAACGAGTCAATTTCTCTCGTGAACATTTTTATGCTTTTTTAATGAATTAAAAATTTTTTTAAGTTGCCAACTCTTTGAATCGATTGAAGAGATTTTGCAAAGCATCGCTACTAACTTTTTAAACTTTAACATCACAGTTAACATTGCAAATTGTCGAAAAGCAGAAGGAAAAAAATTTAACTTACCATAAAATATTTTATAATTCATTTAGAAGCTCTCAAAATTATTTATTCAACTTATGAGCAAAGAATTAAGTTTCAGAACTTGATTTTTTCATAACACCCGAACATTTTTAAACAGTTCTCAATCACTTATGAGTTGCGTAGAGATGTGTTTAAGTAAGTGTTTGAACATAAATAAAAATTACATTTTCGTTCGGTTTGGTGATTGGTCGAATACGAATTTCGGAAAAATTGAATTATGGTTTCTATGAGCACAAAAAGAAAACTGAACTCTAATAATGAAAATTAAAAGAACAAATATATGAAGAAATTCATTGATTCTCGTACATATTGCTCAGTAACTGAATGAGTTGAATCAGCATTGAATCGTTAATAATATTTCCCCATTGAATTGCATGAGTTCATTTCTTTTTCATTGCTGATGTACGAAGATATTTTGAAATTGTTTGATTTATGATCAGAATACCTGGTAGAAAATGAAGTTTCAACATTGGATAAATAATGCTTTACATTCTGTAAACTATTCGATTGATCAATATACATTCCTTCATACAACTTCGAAAAAAAAAACACAAAATATTCACTTTAAAAGTAGAGTTTCAGAAAAATGTTTGTTCTGGATCAATCATTTGATGTCGCGCTAAAATTTTAACGCATGTAAAAGTAAAATTCAGCACAATTATCAATTGTGTTTAAATAAACAGTTTTCTAGTGTTCTTAACTAAAAATGAAAAGCATCACTATTTAATTGAGTGCAAAAATTATAATTATTTTTATGCGACGATTTCATTACAAGTGATTTAAACTGCTTTTGTATTATTAAAAAAAAAGAAGTTCATCTTTAATAATTAAAATTTAAAAAATGTCAAAAGCAAAAGTGAAGTGAAAAATGAAGATTTTATCATAATTCAAAATTGAAAAGTGGCCATTTTAAAATTTAGCTTTTGAGTGCTGGTACTTGAATTGAAGTAGGAACCAATTTCTTAAATTGATTCGTTTTTGTCTCAGAAACTGCTGCTATGCATATCGATTACTCGCTATTCATAGTGCCATCAACAAATTGGAGAGCACAGTTTTTCTCGTTTTCTTATCACATTTCATTGCTATTATAAGAAGTCCAAATGAATAACAAAAATCAATGCAAAACAAAATTTTATGCTCATTTTGTTAATAAAAAAATTCAAAATTCACTCGCTTTTTACTTCATTTCGTTTCTATATTTTTTTGTTACTAACTTTACAAATGTGGAATTAATATATGCGATGATTTCAGTGTGATTTGTTGTGGTTTATAAAATAATCACGAGTCATCGAGATTGTTTGTTAAACAAGAATTCTGTGCAATCTTTACCCTTACATATAAACTCGTTGTTCGTCGTTTGCTAGAGGTCTTCAAGCATAAGATCAGCCATTAAATGCAACATTATCGTTATTAATAGCGTTCCTTTATAAAATAAAGTTAAATGTTTGACTGAGAGACGAGCGCTAAGCTAGCGTCTCTCGATCAATAATCGCATGGACAAACATTTTTTCCGAAACTGTATCTTACTTTAAAAGCTATTAAATGAATGAATTTTTTTGTTAGTTGTATCGAATTTTGAATTTGTATTTTGAATTTATGCTGAAAATTAATTTCCAAAAGTATTGTGAAAAAATGACGCGAAAAAGTTTTTAAAAATATTAAAAATCAGATTAAAAAAATAAAAGCATGTAATATTTTATTTAACTAATTGAAATTGATATAGTAGGTGTAATTTGATAAGAACATGGAAATATATTTGAAAATTCTCTTAAATTTAAAAATAAAAATTGTGTTGAATTTTATCTTTGATTTAAATTTTTTTATTATTTAATGTTAAATTAGCACATAGGCTATTATAAAATGAATTTTATAAAAGTTGAAAGTCTGAAACCAAAGTTTTAAGTTTTGATACTTTATGGCGAACATGCTTTATAAATTGGGAAATGTTTTATCTTACTTTGACAAAATTTTCAGCGAAATAATAGA
>NCKU01005020.1:0-10916 GCA_003675995.1 Dinothrombium tinctorium
TCATCATCATCATCATCATCATCATCATCATCATTTTTCAATTTTTTTTCATCAATTTAATAATAATTGAAAATTTAAATGTGATTTCGATGCATAAATTTTTAAACAAGAAACAATGAAGTGAAAAGATTCTAATTCATTGGGTAAATAACTTTTTTAATTTTCGCCGAAATTCTTAATAATTTGAAAGAGTGAAATTAGATTTTCGCAATAAGTTAGCTTCGAAACATATTCAAGTACGACTTAGTTTAATTTAGCCATTTCAAAGTAAGTCAATAAAATTAAGTAGATTTGTAGATAAAATCGATTCAAAAAATGACTTCAGGGCAAAAAAATTTGGTGATTTAGAATTTTAAGTTATTAAAACTTTTCGTTTAATTGAAAACTTTTTGCAGAAGTTAAACACAATAAATTAAATTTAATGAAATTGCTTTTTGTTCATTTTCAGAGTAAATAATGCCAATCGCGTTAAAATTAAATTTAAACTTTAATTGAATTTTTTTCTGCATTACAAATTTCAATAATTAATTTCTAAATTCATAAAATTTTGCAATTCTTTTAGAAAATGTTTAGATTTCTGTTATTCTACGTAGATCGAGAATATCCAATTGGGCTTTTGATGAACATTGATACAACAAAACACAGATTTTGATATAAATTCGCAACCAATGAACAATAAGAAAATGAGCGATAAGAATGGAAATATTTTTGAAATGATTTTCACATTTCAATTAATTTTGCACATTTTTTATTTGAAAAATATTGCAATTCAATGTTAATATAAATGTTAATAAATAGCCATAAATAAATTTTAAAAATATATCTTTGTCACAAAATAAGGAATAAGAAATTGTGAAAGAATACAGTTTTTCTTGTCTGTAATACCCCAATTATAGGTCACCTTTATCAATAAATTGACTATGAGAGTTAAAAAAGTATTAACAAAGTTCATCACAATCATTTTCTCTTTATTTATGATTTGCTTTCTCTTAAAATAAAATCAAATTAGCGAATAAGCAAAATTTGGTTTTTCACACTTTTGTGAAAATTGTTTAAATTGAGCGAGTCAAAACAGATTACATCGAATCATTTAAAGTAAAAAATGAAAATAAATCACAGATTCCATTATCTGCTTTCATTGATAACAGGTAAAAGCTGTTCCTCGAGAGAAAAAGACTGTTGAAATACCTTGCACTGAAATTTTCAATGAAGAGAAATTGCCTTTGTAAAGTTACTAATAAGCGGCTTTGATTGAAACGCCTTGAGAAATGAGCTTTTGAAACATTAAATTATTAATTTCAGTAAGAGCATAGTTTTTCTGGATTTGAATGAATTCAAAAGGAAGTCAAATTTATTTTTGATGATAAAATGCGCTCCAAAATCGAAAGCACCTGTTTGTTGAGCTTCATCAAAGTCACAACGATTTCATCGTTTTTATCCTTCATGAGAAATAAAAAATAAATACAATATGTTTATGTATACAGGGTGTGTGAATTAAAACGCAACACATGTTTTATTGAATAACTAAAGAATTTGAAATCGTAAAATGTTTTTCTTGCAATTAATTTGTAGTCGGATTTTTTCAACACATTTTGACAGCGGATTCCTCGAAACCACCGTTATGATTCTCAATTCACCGCATTACCCATGAAAGCATAGTTTTTCGGTAATTATCGAGTTCTTCTGCCGAAATACTACCGATTAAATAGGTGATAGTAATATCTAAATCTTTAAGCATCCACATTTTTCCATATCCGAACTAATTTTGCACTATTCTTAAAAGATAAAAAATCGGCGGTGCCAAATCCGCACTCCGGATATCAAATTAAGGTAAAATCCTTTGTAATTTTTTATTTAATAAAGTTTTTAAATGAAAAGTCATTCGTACGCTTAAACATATGAAGAGAAGCATAATTTGGTTGAAAAAATAATTTTCTCACCAAATTGAGGCTTTTTTTTTAAAGAAATTGTTCTTTACTATAAAAATATCTATCAGCGGTTTCAGTGTCCGTGAAGAAAATATGATATTGCCGTGAAGAAATATGGTCGATATATGATTTTGCCGGTTTTTTTATCCGCTTAGGCGACCATGTGCTTCTTCTGTAAAAAAATATGCCAAAATTCCGTTGCCGATGTAAAAATGATTTTTATTTACAAATATTGACACGTTGACCATATTCGAGCTCGATAAAACAAATCCGGCGATTTACCCGATAAGGCTTTAAGCCGGCTTTTTTTTGTTTGTCGCATAGTCGCGAATTTTAATTTTTAAACTAAAAATCTTTTCATTAATGGCTATACCTGTGATTTTATAAAGCTTTCTTGGACCCAGAAGACCTGATTTTCGGGCAATCCGGAGTTATCTCGCTTATGCGGCAAGTCTCGGACAAAACCATTTTCTTGAAATTTTTCATCTTTTTTGACACAGAACTTTTGTTTGCATGTTCTTCCTTCATTTAATTCGTCTTAATTTAGTAATTGCTTCTGTAAAGCTTTTTAATTCGATGCATTTATTCATTTAAAATATGTTTTGTTCGGTTGAAAATGGCATGTTTGCGGAAAACGCCGTAATTTTGGAACGCAATTACCGATTTGTTTATTTTATGTGTCGTTGTGTGTTGCGGATGTTCTTGCACAATTTTGTGAAAGATCAAATTTTTTGGTTCGACCGGTAAAAAGTTATTCGACTTTATATGTGTTGCGTTTTAATTCACACACCCTGTATATGTATATATAAAATTTCACAAAAAAATTATAAAAAATATCATTTCGACTTTCAATGGCCAACATTCGATAAAGATGAGTATAAAAATCTATACTAGGTCATGCACGCTGTCACAATATATTATTGCCGGCATTAGTAACTGTTACCGTAATAAGATTAACGCACAAATTCATCTTGCTTCGCACTTTGAAACAGCAAAGAATGACCAATTCGGATATCGCTAATGCGATAGTAAAAACAATGTACGAAAAGCACATTTCGACTTTCGCTAAAGCACTCGCGTGTTCGCAACTTTAGTCGTCACGCGCCTCCATTCCCATATCGTTACCAACACTCACGCGAGTTCTCATTTCTCAATCCAAGATCGTTAAACTTAGTAATATTTAGTGGACTCTTGCATAAAATGGATTTTGTATTTGTGTTATTTTGTAAATAATAAAGTCTCCGTTTTAGCCATAAAATCCGTCGCGCATCTTTTGAAAAGAAATTATTTTGATGCTAAGTAATAGTAACAGTACCACTACGGAAGGGATATAAATGATACATAGCACAAAAACGTTTAAATGTACAGATTCTTTGCTTAAAACTCTGTCCAACTAAAACAATGAATGAAGGCAGAAAATTAGGAATTCGAAATGAAAGTGTTTTTTATTCTCCTCAAACACTTACAATTGTAAGAAATAGAGATGTGAATGGTAATGTTTAAGCTTTACCAATAACAACCATCATCAAACATGAAGAGGGCCATTTCCAATCTTAAAATCATAGAACAAAATTTTAAAAACTTCCATCCGATTCGGAGCCATCATTACTACTTAATACCAATACTAGTTTCAATTTCATTTTCGCTGCTCTTAAAATCGCAGGCTGTCTCTCTTCATTTGTTCGATCGCATATTTAAAAAATTTTTGTTCATTCGCAAAAATTATAATTTGTATTTTTTAGAATAAATTTTAAACAAACTGTTGCTTTGATACATTAAGGTTGCAATATTACCATTAATTCCCGCTATTATTACTAACTGTTATCATTCCATACCATTTCCGCTTGTGAAAATGGTAAGAAATGGAGGTCTATTACCATTTACATATCGTAGACTATCGAATAAAAATAAAATGTTTCGATTATCGAAAGAGAGCTTAACTGTAAAGCAGCCTAAATGAAGTGCTTAAATCATAGTGTGCTTTGCAGTTAAGCTCACTTTTCGATAATCGAAACATTTTATTTTGAAATGGTAGTACAATTCTAGCAGGAAAGAAAAGAAAAGAGTAGCTGAAAGTATTTATCTCCCCTTTAATTAAAGCGGGGCCAAAAAGTATGCGCTTTCAAAATTTGACAGATTTTAGTTTTGAAAGCTCAAATTAACAAATTCCATATACGAAACATATGGCACAATAATAAAATGTTTTGTATTTTATGAAAGTTTCCGTTCGCTAAAAAATTGAAGCATCGCTTCTAGTGCATTATTATTTTATTGCGTTTTTAAGGCTACTTTTCGAAATATTTTTTCAAATATTGAAATTAACTGTGGTGAAACTGACAGATCAGAGATATATGAAAACTCCAAAAAGCAGTAGTGAAAAGTAGATTGATTAAAAGAATGCGACTAAAATAACTAAGAATAAGTTTTGTACTTCCTTTCTTCGAAGTTAATTATCGAATTTTCGAAAGCGAAATGATGGATGAAAAGAAAATTTTAATTAAGCATAGCGACAATTTTCGTTGAAAGAAGCAAAAATAGTTCGAGAAAGATTCGAAGAAAATGAAAATAAGAGATGAAATAAGAGAGGCTTGCATTAAGAACTACATTCTCCGCTACTTGAGTATCATGCAAATATGACACTATGCTAGGCTCAAAAGGAAGATGTTTTCAGCGTTTTGCACAAACACTCATCTTAATTAATTACAGTAAAACACAATTCAAACATTGAACCTTATATTTCTTTTGGGTAAACACAAGTAAATTAATTTTACTTTCATAGCCGCAAACCACTATTTCACTTGAAGCATCAAAATGAGACCGAAAATTCATTTTCGTGTCTATAAAATCTTTCAGAAGACAGAAAATTAAAAATCCATTAAATTAATAAAAAATTAATTAAGTATTAAATTAATAATTCAATGATTGTTTCTGATTAAGAAATATATTTCAGAATCATTTACAAAAATTATTATTGGACTTAGTATAATACCTGTCCAAACTGGACTTGCACAAAAATAAACTTAAAAAATTTTAAAGTTAAAGAGTTGTGATAAAAAATTTTTATAGCTTAAAAAAACGATAAATTTGTCTTGTTTGAATATATGTTTTCAAATGTTGCAAGTGTGGGCAATTTCTGAATAACCTCATTTTGTATACCCTTATTCAAAAAATTTTGTCCATTCTTTTTAAAACTTTTTTGCTTATTTTCAAATAGATTTTAAAAATTATATCAAATCTTTTCCCTTGAATTTATGTGCATTCAAGCGCTCTTTGAATTAAATACTAAAAGAATTAAATACCTAATCATGGAGGTTACAAGCAAAGTTTTCATTTTTTAAATTAAAAATTAATAGTTTTTGAACTCAATGGTTTTTTAACATTGGTTTTCCAATAGGATGGACAAAATTTTTTTGAGAGCATCTCACAATTTTATTTTTGTCGGAAAATACTTTTTTACGAAAACATGAATTATGAGAGTGAAAGTGGAGGCTCAGTGTTTGTGGATGAGTGTTTGTGCCCGAGCTCATCTTGAAATGATCACTACTACAAGCGCGAGTCCGCAATAATACTTTGTGCAAGTTCAGTTTGGACATGTTTTAAATGCATAATTGCATAAAAATTTATTGTCATAAAAGACGAGTTATTGCCAAAAATGCATACATAAAAGTTTTACTTCATTAAATGCATAAATTCAAAGTTTTCGCAACTAGAACCAGTAAATTATTATCCAAACTTGTGCAATTCATTAATATTTCGATTTTTTCTTTTTAAGGTGATCTCTTTATTTTAAAAATGATCAGTATTTCTTAAATAAGGTTATTGGTCCAAGTAACAGAAAAAATATTGTAGAACTATAACAAATATATAAAAAATATTTAAAAAAATATTTTTTAAAAGAAAAATATAATTTTTGTAATTTATAAAAATATATTTATTTTAAATGTAATTTAAACATATTTTAAGCAAAAAAATTATATTAAATAAACATTATTTAAAATATTTTTTGTTTTATTTAAAACATGTAATGTTCAATATTATTTATTAGTATTGAACCAAGAAAAACGAATGTCAAGCTTCATGTTTCAATTCTAACATCGGTGTTAGAATTTATTAGTGAAATTGTATACCAAAATTTGAAAAATAAATAGATCTTTTGTCCAGACATCAAGGCACCAAGTAATTCAAATTAAGCTCTTCTGCCATAGTCAATAGTTTCATGAGTTTGTTTATCAATTTGTGATTTTAAAATATATTCGTATCTTTTAAATAAAAGAAAATTACTTTTTCATCCGCGCAAAAACTCATCTTAATGTATTTTTATTGTATATACGCTTTGCTTCAATTTTATACCACAAACATCCGAACTTACCATTAAATTGAGGCAAATTTTGAAGCCAAGCGCTGCATGGGATATCGGCTGTGAACAATAATACTTTCACTTTTTTGATACTGTACATCTCCAAACATTTAAAAACTTAATTTCAGTTTGACTTAACTGTTTAATTCGATCGAGAAAAGATTTTAGAAATACATCACCTGGAGGTTTTCCATTTCCTTCCCCAACGCAATTGAAATAAGACATTTCTCTAATTTTTATAAATAATTGATTTACATAAGGTAGAATTGGTATAAAACTTCGTTTTGAAGAGTAATTTGCTTGAACACCGTCAACTGCAACTGAAAATGACAAGAATCGGTCACTCATTAGACTTTTATAAACTATGTCATCAGTTATGTCACGCAAAAAACCGTTATTTTTAGAAGGACATATAATCTCGGAAATTTTTTCTAAGAAAGTATATGAGTTGTTCTTTGATGTCAAAATTAAGAAAAAATTCTCCGAAATGAAAAGGTTTTTTCAAAGTGCTATTACAGCACAGAAATTTTATATTATCATCTTTTGGCAAACATTTTATGAAGCAGTGTTTTGAACATTTGCAGTAAAAGCAATACTAACAAGACAGTATTTAACTGCATTAAGGCTAGTTTCAGAAAGGTTAGAGAAATTAGCTAGACTGAGTTTCGACAATTTTTGAATCTATTTTAACGTTCATTACTTAAAATTTATTTTAATCAATTTTAATTTACAAAATAAAAATTAGGCAAGATTGATATAAATACACCCCTCATTGGGTCTTTTTTATTCAAAAATTATTTCGATTAATTTTATTTCTCCAATTATGTGAATTTAAAATTTTGGTAGTTTTTGCACTCCTGTCCCTTCCAGGTGGTCCTCTTTCCACATTAAATACTTTTGAAACAATTTTACTTCAAAAATTAAGTAAGTTTAAATTTCGACAATTTTTGCATCCTCTACCCCTCAGATAGTCCTACTTTTACATTAAACTTAGTTCAAACTATCTCCTTTATAACAAAAATTTTAATTTCAAAAATTTGACACTCTTATACCTGATAGATAGTCTAATTATTAACCTTTCTTACTTTAATAAAGTTATGCACAGACAGACAGAAAATAGGAGATTAATAGCGTATTTTACTTCGTGAAACTCGCTAAAAACCGATTAATTTAAAGTTAATATTTGAAAACATTCTGTAGTTTGCTGTACCCTTAGAATTGTAAGAACAAGAATGAATTTTTGCGATTCATATTAATTTTCCACGGCTAGAAATGTAAATTTAAAACTGATTGCAGTTATTCACTCTCAAGCTCCAAGCATCTGGAAAGAATTTTTCTTCAAATAGGGTATTTATAAAAATTAAAAATTTCTACAAGATTTTTTCTTAAAAGTCTTGCAATTTTTATTTTTTTTATAATATCGTCTTTCTTTCTTCTTAGGTAGTTCTCTTTTTAACAATGACTATATTTTTTGCGATCTAATGTGGGATAAGTTAGGCAAATTGCTTTGATACATCTCAAAATGTTGGCAAGCGTCATTAAAAGGCTGCACGTCAAGCATTCAGCTTTCTGCAATCATTTGTATTTTTGTAATCAAAACGGGAGATTGAGGAATTCGTTTTACGTAACAATCAATTATTCCTCGTTTTCGCTCATAATGCTAAAATGATTTTTTAATTTTCAATATGCGTACATTTCAAAAGGCGCTAGTCCCAATTGTGAAGAAAAAACTGTTAAATAATTTATTAAAAACTAAAATTTGAATGTAATTATGATTTAATAAATTGTTAGCCGACTTTTATCTACGTTTTCAAACAGTGACAGTTTATCTTTTTTTTTGCAAAAATTTAAACTCGTATTTAAAAAATTTTAAAGCGTTCTTCTTCAGATCTTTTGAAATCTTTACCCTCAAATCAATCAAATTTTGATTTTGTTGACTTTTGAAGATTTTTATATATACTTATTGTATATATGATTGATTGTATGTATAAGATTGATTATATGTATAAGATCGTATATTGATTTTCTAAATAAATATAATATCATCGAAATCAATTTAAAGTTTTGTTTCTTAAGTTTTAATGGTTGCTTTATATTCTTTTTTAGTTTATAATTAATTTGATCGTTTTATAGAAATATGACTTTGTTGATGATAAAATTTAGAATAGTACAAAAAAGAGTCGAATTTAAATATCAAATATTCGTATTCTCTTTTAGAATTGAGCGGATATAGATATAAGAAATTTGACTACTGTGGATAAAAAGTATGGCGCAGCATTCTGATCTTATCAATTTTATTATAAGTCGCATAAAAAGATCAAAACAAAACATTGATGAGTTAAGGTTTTAAACTTGTTAAAATTATTGGTGAAGAATAATAATCCCGGTCGAAGTGGAGGAGATGGGCCTTTTTTAGAATTATACAAAAGATACCTCTTTGTCTGTATTTCGACTTCTTGAGTCCATTTTTAACGTTTTAAGTGTTGGAATTTACCGTTTGTGAGCTTTGGACCAAAGTTCTAAAAATTAAAAAATGCGATTCTTGGCAAATCTTATTCAAAAATTATTTTAAATGTTCAAATTCCTACATAGAGATAATTTGAAAATTCAATTTTAAAGGATCTTATTGTCGGAAATGAGCCGTTCTTGAGATAAAGTCTGAAGTTGAAAAAATAAAATTTGCTTATTTTTGCAATAGACTCAATGTTAAAGTTTGCACGCAAATAACTTAATTCACGTGCAAAGTTTTCTCCTCATGATTGGAACAAAAAATGGTTTTCCTTGTGAGCTGTAATGAAGAATTCTAAAAGAGCAAAAACGGATAAAATAAATATAATCTTATCTTCCCGCTAATCCTCTCCTTTTTCTCCCAATTCTGATCTCAATGATGTTTAGTATATAGATAGAACTTCATGTCGGCATAATGAATTATTCTCATCGTAGAAAAGAACTTTGCACGTGAATTAAGTTATTTGTGTGCAAACTTTAACATTGAGTCTATTGCAAAAATAAGCAAATTTTTATTTTTTCAACTTCGGACTTTATCTCAAGAACGGCTCATTTCCGACAATAAGATCCTTTAAAATTGAATTTTCAAATTATCTCTATGTAGGAATTTGAACATTTAAAATAATTTTTGAATAAGATTTGCCAAGAATCGCATTTTTTAATTTTTAGAACTTTGGTACAAAGCTCACAAACGGTAAATTCCAACACTTAAAACGTTAAAAATGGACTCAAGGGGTCGAAATACAGACAAAGAGGTATCTTTTGTATAATTCTAAAAAGGCTCATCTCCTCAAGTTCGACCATAATCTCCAATGATTCTTCATTTACGTGAGCTACATATTTAAATTAAAGAGGGAAAGAATTTACTCCTTCAAATAAAATAGAGCAAGCGCTCGGCAAAAAGTTCTACAACATACCATACCTAGAGTAAAATTAAATTTGAAATAAGTATTTTTGAATAAGCTTTGCCAGAAGACAATATTGAATTTTTAAAAATTTAGCTAGAAAACAAAAATTCAATTTTTGTCCGAGAAGAAATTTCCGCAAGAAAAATAAGCTTTCAATCATTTTTAAATCCCGACTTCATATAAAACCTTTGGATTAAGTATCATTTAGGTAGGACAGTCGATTATTAATACTATAATGTTATTTGAATATTGTTATTAAGTAATTTGAGGAGTATTTATGGATTGAACTCTTCTTGTTTAGTTTTCGATTAGTCAATTAACTAATTGTTTATATCAAATTTATATTTAAATCAGCGTCTCATAAATTGACACCATTGTACCAATCATCACTTAGAATTTTACTCATAAATTTTTTTAACAAAATAAGCATTTGATCTTAAATGAAAACCCGTTTTCATATTCGTTAAACGAAATTAATTTTTAAAGGAAGGACTTTACTTATTTTTAAATCTTCATTCTTCTATATCTTCATTGAATAGATTTAATA
The DNA here is from genome assembly GCA_003675995.1 of Dinothrombium tinctorium. Lineage (NCBI taxonomy): Eukaryota > Metazoa > Arthropoda > Arachnida > Trombidiformes > Trombidiidae > Dinothrombium > Dinothrombium tinctorium. The sequence continues at coordinate 10,249 of NCKU01005020.1, forward strand.
ACTCATTTTTATCTTTTTAAAATTGATGATTTCGACTTTTAACAAAAATTTTCAAAAAACTTAAGTTTTAAAAGATGTATGTGTTCTTTTAACAAGAATTTTAACCTTTCTACAATGTAAACTTAATTATAGGCATTTCTATTTTTAAAGATTTTCAATAAATGATTAAAAAGCAAAAATTATTCTCGAACATTCTTACTTTAATTTTTACAATTTGAAAAATCATTAGACTTTATAAGGTACGATTTTTATAATTATAAAATGAAAATTAATAGCCAAAAGTTGCTTGAATAGAAAGTTCTTAATATAAAGGTTTTGTTTTAACTATAATGATATAATATGGGAAATTTTAAATTTAAATAATTCATAACTTTTGAAAACATGCGTATGGGCAGGTAATATTTCATATGTGAACTCTATTCATTAAGACCTTTAAAATGATAAAATTTATTAGGAAAGCGATCGGGCATGTCTTAACCTTCGCTTATGAGAAAGAATAGGCAGTTATCTTGCAAGCTGACCTTATCATTACCTATTCCATATATTTACATAACGTAAATGATTACTTTATCATATCTAGTTAAATAAATTATTATTATTATTATTAAACTAATCTTGAGTGTTATTTTAAACCGTAAACAAAGAGTAAAAATTAGAACAACAAATTC
>NCKU01005021.1:0-10913 GCA_003675995.1 Dinothrombium tinctorium
CTTAAACTAACTATTCCTGGAATGTTCTTTGATTCAGAAGACAGATGGAGATCAATTTGATCTGTACCTTTTACCAATTATACTTCACGACCACTGGACAATTCTTCATTACCCGACTTGACAAAAATCGGATTTGACAACTCTCTTATTTCCTACAGACTAGATTCCAAATCAAATTTTAGAACGCACAACCAAATAAATCAAACAGCTTTTCTAGCAGCGATTGTATTCCACTCTACAACGCTGAAAACGCAATCGCTGCTAGAATGATCTGAATCCGAAAGATGGCGAGTATCTATTCGCGGCACTTGGGCACAAATCGCATGCTGCACGTGATATGAAATTGGCAACAAATAATTTACATAAACCTTAAAATTTTCGCTTTTGGTGGGCATTTTTATGACGATTTACCCGCATTTGTATTGAATAACTCAGATTTTAATAACTTGAGTTACGTCGACCATCCGGATAAGTAAATATTCAAGCCATTTGTTACACAATGTGACTAAAAAATTTTATACAAACTCTTTGAAGTAAAAAAATGTTAATTCATTTTTAAATCTTTTTATCTAAATTTTCACGAAAGAAAATCAATTTGCTTTCTTCTTATAACGGTCAAATGAATTTTGTATGTTTGCTTAATCTTTTTCCCGCTTTTTGAATCCATCAAAATAAAATTAAATAAATTGTAAACTTGAGTTTAAAAATTTCTGATGTAGTGGAAATGTATTTGAATAGACGTTTACGCGTAATGAATTGTTAATTATTTTTTTTATAATCGTTTTCACTTTTTGAAAACAAAAATTTTAAAACTTCCTTTTGAAAAGAACTTTGGCGCTTGGGTTGTAAGCATTTCTCAGTTTTCTGATAAGAAAACAAAATGAATAAACTATTGAACTAAATGAATTATTTAATTTTATCAAATAAAAAGAATATTTTTCTTTTTTAATCGTTTATTAACGTCTTAAAAAATCGTTAATTGAAAATTTAATTTATTCTCAACCCGAAACTCTATTTCTGAGCTCGATTTCTTCTTGAATAATGCTCCTCAAACTTCTTTCAATGAAATATTTGACCACAGGTTGGTAAGCTAAGCGAGTAGCGCGAAGACCGGTGTTGACAAAAGTGTCGACAACGAAACCAGGGGCATCGATTTCAACGTTGAAATTTTCGAATTTTGTCAATTTGACTGATTTCAAGGTACGAAGATTCGAGTTCGGATTCGAGAAAATAGTGATTTCAGCTTCAATATCATCTACATGTCCTTTCAAATTAACTGTATAAAGTGGACGCAATAAAACGTAGCTTGCTTGAGCAGAAAGTGTGACATTATTTACACCAACAAAATAAGTTGCCTCTTTTAAACCATCGAATGTTGTGCGGACTTTCGATGATTGTGTTCGTTTAACGCTGTCCAGACCAGTGATTGTTGCATTGTAAAGAGCAACACCAGCACGAGCACCAGTAATTGGAGCCCTGAATGTGACATCGAATTCTGGAAGTATCAAATTAGCCAATTCAGGGGCGCGGTTCTTAACCGTTTCGTCCACGAATTCATCGGCTTTTTCGACGAGTGGATCGGCTAAAGCGAGAGCAAAGAGAGCAGCGATTACAATGAAAAACTTCATTTTACTCTGATGTTACTTGTAGTAATAATTTTTTTTCCGAAACGCATTCCTTTTTATACTTCAAAATCGATCAACGCAAAGCTCATTTTCGAGATAGTTCCTTGTTCTTTGTACTCTCCGCATTGTTTTAAATCTCATTATCAGAAGTCAATTTCTAATTGCGTTTTTCATATTCAAAATTTATTATCATAATTTTTAATCACTTATTGTTAATTTTGACAAATTATCAAATTTCACTCGGCTTTTACTTAACAACTGAGCTTATTTAAATGCTTAATAAAGATTCAATTGAACAATAAACTTCACAAAACTTTTTTGAAATATTTTTTCACATTTATTATATTTTTAAATACTTTTACACATCTTGTGCTTAAAATTTTATGATTTTCTTTTCTGAAAATCAATTTGAATTATTTAATTTTTAAATTTTAAAAAATTTCCTGAATATTTTTGTGTTAAATCCTGATAAGAGTAGGTTAAATTTCAGGATTAATCAATTCAGAGAGAATGTTCATATGAATACTATCTCGAGGACAAGCGCAAATTATAAATTTTATCTGTAATTACGACAGTCAGCAGGATATTACTATTCACATTGTAAAGCAAATGCAATCAATTTTCGATTTAATTATTCTTCACTCTTAATGATGATTTCATCATTTTAAAAATTCTTTTTACACCAAGCGAAATAATTTTACAAAATGTAAAATGCTTTAAATTAAATTATTAAATAAAATTTTTTAAAATTATTTAAAAATATTTCAAATTCTTTAAATTTTCTTAACTTTGAAGTGTGATTTAATTTTTTTAATATTGAATCTATTTCTTGATCAATTCGAAATTTACCAGAAACCGTTCATTCGAAAATTTAGCTTAAAATTATTTTTTTATTGATTTGATAATCAGAAATTTTAGATTTAGAGAGTACTTATTAAGATTAAACATCAAGTTTTTATTTAAATCATCTACCTAAAAAATTTCTTTATGACTCATACATTCTAATGAAAACTAACGTTTGAAATAATTTTTTGCGCAGAATTCTTTGTTTTTTAATTATAATCACAATTAAAACACTATAAGTAAAAAATATAATTATTTGAAAAAATTAAAGTACATATTGATATTGTACATTGGTTTTTATTTTGGCTTTATATCTAAACTTTTATACTGGCTCAAAAATCATAATCTAAGCAGGTAGTTTTATCAGCTATAACTGATGAAAAACGTCTTAGCAGCTGATAACCGATATTGTCTACAAAAAATGAATTAAAAACATTCAATTTTTTTACTTTAATAATGAATAAATCAAATACTCAATGTCATCATCAAAAGCGTCGAGTACAAAATTAAGATCTTCGAAATTCGCTAAATAAACACAATCCATGAACAAAAAGTTTCGATTTCTGATAGAAACGAAGCAAATATAGCTGCGACTTGTCTTTTCGAAGGAATACACAATTCTTACAATGTTGTAGTTAACTTGAAAAAAGTTTTTATATTTTTTTTATGCCAATGCAAGAGTAAACATTTATCAAAACTTCTACCTACCAGGAGTTAACACTTCTATCAAATCAAAAGAAGTGTTAACTCCTGCTGACGATGTTGGCCTCATGTTTTCTAAACTACTTTTCAAATCTTATATAATAAAAACTTGAGCTACTATCATAATAGAGATTGAGTGTTCTATTGAAGTCTAATATCATTTCTTTTGATTAAATAAATTCGGTTTTGTAAAAAACACTGCATAATCATAGTATGAAATCTCATAATATGAAAACCTCTTTGTATATAAATTGCAAATTAGGATGGCTTAGTCTAAGGGTTTTCGGTTATATTTTTATATATGAAACTATGCTCAAAATTAACTTTATACAAAATTTCAATTATATTTAGATTTCATATTTCAAATATATTTATAAATATAATATCAAAAGTAAAATTAAATAAAGTTTTCGTTGACAAAACGAATAATTAACTCCAAATTTTTAATTTTAAAGCTTTTGTGATATTGAAAATATTTTAAATATTATTGCTTTTTCTTACATTCAGAAAAAAAAATTTAAAAATTTTATTTTGAGCCCTCAAGTGATGCCTCCTATGCTGATTTAGAAGTGAGATTCGTTTTGGTTTCATTCTCGAAGTGTTCTAATTTATCGGCAAGCGGTTATGCTATCGAGACAACTTAGATAGCAGAAATTACAATCTAAAGCTTCATTTACATCGATTGCTCTTTTTTTTATAAATTGACATCTTTACAATTCAAACTGTTGAAATTTTTAGAAACTTTACTCAAAATGATCTATTTAAAAAAGCTTTTAAGCATTTGTCGTGCAGAAAGACAAAAAAATTTTATGCAATAAGTTTATTTTATGAGAATGACAGTGATAGCAACTTGACGTAACGTGCAGTTGTCGGTTGCCGACATGAAAAGGCGATGTACAAATATCGAAAACTTTTTGTAAACGAAGTTACTGCAAAGATGAGAGTTAGAACACGATTGAAAAAAATGCTTAAATGTGCATTGTGCACATTGTTTTTATGCACAAATTTTTTCTATAGAATCAGTGATAGCAAAAAAGCTCATTGTTTTCTTGCTGCTACAAGTAGCTAAATACTAATATTTATCAATTTTAGTAACTCTTTGTACTTTGACAACTTGTGATATGAATAATTTTGTGGCAAAAGTGCGGGCTACAAAAATTTATTTATATGATAAATGAGTTTTTTGTACAAAACAATTCATAATTCGCTTGTTTTTCTCGACTCGTGATTTAATTTAAAACTTGATCAATGTGAAAAAATTTTTGTAACGATTGTGAAGAAACTTTCAATTTGAAATATTTGACGATTTTTAAATTTATTTAATAACTTCCTCGATTTCGAGTTTTTGCTTAGATTTTTATTTCACTTCTCATTACTTCATCGTGATTTCATTGTTCAGTTTTGGAGAGCGCTTTCATATCACTTTGAATTTAACGCAAATTCATCTTTATTTTCTGCTTTGTTTTCATTATTTTCAAAGGTTAGTTAGATAATATCACGTGTAGATCAAGTGAAAAACATTTTCACTCAATGTGATAATGACAAAATTTTTATTTTTTATTTTTCTTTATTGAGCTTAATTTTCTCAACTTAATTCAGAAAAAAATGTACTACTCCTAACAAAAAAGAATACACAGCAATGACGCATCATTTATGAATTTGTATACTTTATTGTGTCRGGAGAAGTAGTCTGCATTGATTTCAAAAAAAAGCGAAAGAATGAAATGAAAGCAAATTCTCTTTACAAATTTATGAAATAAGTTCTTATAAAAAAAATCTTTCGAAGTGCAGTTTATTTAAAAACGAATATCTTGGAATAATTAATAAAAATTGACAATTGATATTATTTTTAAAAATTGCAAATGAACATTTAATTTTTATCTTAATTTTAACCCAAAATCTTATTTCTAAGATCAACTTCTTCTTGAATAATGCTTCTCAAACTTCTTTCAACAAAATATTTGACCACTGGCTCGTAAGCTATGCGAGTTGCGCGAAGACCAGTGTTGACCAAAGTGTCGACAATGAAACCAGGAGCATCTATTTCAACATTGAAACCTTCGAATTTTGTCAATCTGACAAATTTCAACGTACGAAGTTTTGTGTTCGGATTTGAAATAATGCCGATTTCTGCTTCAATCGCATCCACTTGTCCTTTTAGATTTACGGTATAAATAGGACGACTTAGAACGAAACTTGCTTCACCAAAAATCGTCACATTTTTTACCCCAATATAATAAGTAACATGTTTCAAATTATCAGACGTTGAGCGAACTCTGGATGACTGTGTTCGTGTTACGCTGTTCAAACCAGTGATTGTACAATTGTAGACAGCAACACCAGCCCGAAGACGAGTAATCGGAACCATGAATGTGGCGTCGAACTCTGGCAGTTTCAAATTGGCCAATTCATGAGCGCGATTGCTAATCGTTTGGTCCACGAATTCATCGGCTCTGTCGACCAGTGGATCAGCTATAGAGAGAACAAAAAGAGCAGCGATTGCAATGAAAATCCTCATTTTTCTCCGATATCACTTGTGTCACTTATTTGCTTGCAAATTACAACGCTTTTTATACCTCAAAAATTGACCTACGGCAAGACTATTTTTTATGATCAGATACTCATTCTTCTCACGCCACTCATTGTTTTGAGATTTATCATATCCAACAAAATGTTTACGTTTGACTTTAAATTTTTAATCAAATTATTGTTTATTTTATTATTTTCAGACATTTTAATCGACTTTTGCTCGTTTTTAATTTTCCAAACAAATATATAAAAATGTCTTTTAATTGATTTTTCTAGAATTTCAAAAATAAAATTTTTAATTTTTTTTTATTATAAGTACTTTCTTGTCTAAATTATTTAATTGAAAAATTAAGAATAAAAAATTAATGTATTTAAGATTCCTTCAAAAGATGCTCATGCTCATTTATTTGTTTTTGAATTTATATACTTAATTAATTCAAAAAATTTAATGTGATCATTAGGTTTTGTATTATAAAATAACAATGACTTGGTCGAATTTCACTTATATTAAATCGAAAAGTCTTAATTTTAATTTTGGAAACTATCTCGACAAAAGACACAATTGAATAATTTTATCAAAAATTACGACTGTCTGTATGATATTACGCGTCTACGAAAAGTAAGCGAAAAATACATTTTAACCGATTCATTTTTTCCGCTTAAGTTAATTTGCATCAAACTAAAAATTTGGTTTTAACGATAGAGGAAAAAAATTATCAAACTATTAAATATGAAATTTAAAAATATGTTCAAGCTCCTTAATAAAGCACATACTGGATTTCAAATAAATAAAACATTAATTGTTAAACTTTCTCTAAAATAAATTCACATTTTAGGTGAGACAATTTTTAATTTTTGATTGAATAAAAACAAATAAGGGAGTTGATTAACGCAGCAAAAATGCGTAGGACACGCAGTGCTCCCAAGTGGTCTCCCTCCTAAGTACTGACTGCGCCCGAGGCTGCTTAACTTCAGGGATCGGACGAGACCTAGTGCTTTCAGCCTGGTATGGCCCTACACGCTAGCATTTGCTTCAAATTTCGCTTTTATAGTTTCAATCACCCAAATGCAAGTCAATATCATGTGCATATGTTTATATTAAAACTCTTTCGTTGTAAAACACTTCTTCTCTTGCATCATCTTAAAAAGCACCATTGCTATAAACGAATGCTAAAACTACCTCAAAACAAACAAATAGCTCACAAAAAATGTGAAATAATCACATTCGATTTACGGAACCGATGTTTGGGTTAAATGTATTTGAAACTTGGTTAATAGTTTTTGAAACTCTCAAAGCAATCGCCGTCTTTGGGTTATTAGTTTTCAAAAGCTGGTTAAATGAATTTGTAAAGACTGAAAAATTTAGACCGGATTAAATTGGAATACATAAAATATTTAAAGTGATTTAATTCTTGAATAACTTTAAATTGAAAACAAAAACAAAACATTAGTTGAGATAAACAAAGAACTGTGTTTATGAATTTTTGCCTTAACACAGAATTAAAGATATCAGAAACGTGAATAAAATTAATCAATATTAGTTCATAATGATTTCGAGTCAAAAAAATACAATCGATTTGAATTTACCTAAAATCGAAGCACGTGATTTGTGATAATTTTCTATTTTTATTTGGAAATCATAAAATTCATTATCATATTAAAATTTTTAGCAAACATTCAATAAAATTATTTTTAACTGTCAAAATTTTTGCCGGTTTAAAGTTAAATTCTTTAATCAAAGTAATTATGATAAAATCTTTTTAAAATAATTTTTGAAACATTTTTAATAAAAATATTCATTTGAATCGAATTTACTGAAACTTTCTCAAATATCCGCTTAGATCAGATTCACTATGAAGTAGTAGAGCAGCTCTTGTTCGCATAGTCTCTAAATTGCTAGCTTTGCTAGATGCAATTATTTCTTTGAATCCTTCTTCGAATTCAATCGCCTTTTCAACTGAAGAGAATTGCTTATAAAGTGCCTAAGCAAAAGATAATTTTAAAAATGGCAAGTTTTTTGGATTTATTTACAGGTATGAAACTGATGAATTTTTTCGATTTTTGTAACTTTTCCTTAACTTTCTCATCTTTTACGAGCAAATTATAAGCCAATTGCCGTCCTTTTGATGAACTCGCAATAGCTTGTATTATAGCCATAGCCTCTTTTGTGTTTACCTGGTCCTTAAGATAAAATAAATTTCGAACATCTCATTCCTTTTGATTAATATGCGAACATACCGTCAAGCATAATTGCAACACTTTGTTAATTTGAATTTCTTTTTGTGTATAACCAATGCATTGAGTCAAGTCATTTCTTACTTCGAATCGTTTGTAACTTATGTTCTTGAAAAGCTTGTGATAAAAAGATTTTTGAGGGAAAAAATTAAAACTCAAAGGTTTGTACCTCAAAAAGTGCATCAAATTCTTCGTCATTCGAATTGCTGGCGATTGTGCAAAAAACTGCTTGCCTCAAATTATTCTCAATTTTCTTATTGCCACTTAAATACTCTTCAAATTCTCTTTTCGCTTCTTTCACTACTGAGCTTTCGTGAAACAAGCCAAGTCGTTTAAAAATAATTGCACGTAATAAGAGTGTATTCAAATCATCTCCATCATTTGGTGTTAAACCAATAGAATTTAAAGTCGGCTTCAGTAATTGAATTGTGAAATTGTGAAACCCGTTTTCGAGTTCAGTGTTTGATAAAATTAAATCAATTTCACTCAAAGAATTATCTATTGACTGCACAACCACAGCATCGTTTTCTGCTCTGTACGCTGTGAGAAATTTCAAATAATCATCCGTTGAAATGTCTCCTGCTTTTGTAACCGCAAACAGATCGTTTTGAATGATGAATCTGTTTTCGCGACTCAATTGCTTTTGCTTTACCAACTCATATAAAGTTTTTTTATACATTTTAAGAGTGTACTTCGTTCTGTAAAAGCCAAATGCTCCATAATTCAAAATTATTTCGTCTCTTTCACAGATATAACCAAACATATTAGAAAGAAGCATCCATTTCATTTGATTATCTGAAGCTGTCTTGTAAACGATTGGTATGTGCCATTTCAACTTTTTATTTTTCTCAGATAATTGACCATTGATAACAAACGCTTTCTGAGATATTTTTAAGCAAAACTGTGACTGTGACTGTTAAAAAGAATGAGAAAATTTTTAAGAAAATTTTTCGGCACTTTAGCGCTTACTTTAGTCACTTCAACGAGAGGATAATTCTTTTGATGAACCCACGAATTCATTATCTCACCGATCGGCTTTTTCGATACTTGCTCTAATGCAATCCATAAATCATTTACTTCAGCATTACCAAATTGATGCCGTTTCAAGTAAAGGCGTAGCCCTTTAAAAAATGTCTGAAAAAAAATTTACAATCCAAAAGACGATTTTACTCTTCATACCTTTTCTCCGATTATTTTTGACATCATTCTTATGATTGACTCGCCTTTTTTATACGTTATAGCGTCAAAATAACTTGATAGGTTGCTCTTGCTTTTCATTTCAAATACTATAGGGTGGCTGCTCTCCAGACCATCGGCGTCAAAGCCAACCGCTAACACATCGTTAAAAGTTGTATCAACCTTCTTCCACTGCGGAAAAAGGGAAAAAACACACTTAGAACTTAAAAAGCTTGTGAATCCTTCGTTCAACCAAATCTGCGACCACAAACTCATAGTCACTAAATTGCCTGTCCATTGGTGGGCAATTTCGTGCGCAACAATATCAACGCTTCTTCTTATATTTTTGAAAGATGTTTCATTTTTTTCGAAAATAATTGCATCAGCTAGAATAGTTATTAATCCCCAGTTCTCCATTCCACCAATAGTAAAGTTATGGATTGTGACAAAATCTAACTTTGGCAGCGTATAACTGATGTCAAGAAGTTGTTCAAAATACTGAATAGCTCTCAAAGCTACATCTGCAGCAAATTCAACTTGTTTTGCTTTGCCGACGAATGTGTAAATTCGTATCGGTTTTTCGCCGTGCATCCTTTCAACGTAATCATAGTAACCAATTGCGAGTGCAGCTAAATAAGTAGACATTGGCGGTGTTATTTCAAACGACACCTTTTTAAGCGTAGTGTTTTCATTGTAAGGCTCGCTCGATGCAATTGGCATATTTGAAAGTGCGGTCATTTCTTGAGGAACAATCACAGAAATCTGAAATGTAGCTTTAAGTGAAGGATCATCAAAGCATGGAAATGCTTTTCTCGCCCATTCTGGCTCAAAATGTGTAACTGCCCCGTATCTTTGAATATCGTCAAAAAATATTCGGCTGAAACCACGAAATTCATCGTTTAGAAAACCAGTGAAATTAAGTTTCAATACACCAAAGCTTGAAACAGCATTTTCAAACTCAAGAGTAGCTGTCTCTCGCTCTTTATCGTAGCTTACATTTGCTAAATATTCATCTAGATTTTTAAATTATCGATTATTTCAATATCTAATTTACTTTTTTCTACTCACCACTTGATTGATGAAACAAAGCATTGTGTATGACAATTTCTTTACAATTAATCTCAATGAATTTCGTTGGTTTCACAATTTTCACCGATATTTCTTCAGATCCGAAAAAAGTAAAATTTTCAAAGTTTGGCATAAATGTTAGATCATAATTCTCCGGTTTGACATCTAAAAGGCGTTCTTTCTCTACTGACTCGACAGCAGAAAAAAGAAGTGCGAAAAGCAACACTAAAATTCGTTTCATATTTAAATTAAATCAATACACAATATCGATCTTCAATGCAACAAGCAAATACTCATGCGATATTTAATTCACGTTTCAAAAAAATTGTAAAAACAGAATTAAAAATATTATTCTCATGGCTCATTTTTTATACTAGGCGACAAAGTTGAGATTACGTAAAAGCTCTAAAAATTGGTTTTTTTTCATTTTTCAAGTTTTATGTAATTTTTGAATCGCAGGAAAATTTTGATGCCAAATGCATTTGAACTATTTTTCCTAGAAAATGACCTATTTTTCCTCACAATTGTGCAGGCGCCTAATTATTTAAATTCGTAAAACAGAGTCTATCAAATTTGTTTTGAAGTGATGATAAATATTATCGCTTCTTATTTATTTAATATATTAAATGAAATAATAATTTAATAACAGTTTATATTTATAACTTTATTTATATTTGAAGCATTTTATTTAAATTAAAACAATTTCATGAAAGGAAGTCAAAATATTATCTTCTT
>NCKU01005022.1:0-10913 GCA_003675995.1 Dinothrombium tinctorium
GATTATTGAATGACACAACATCGCATTGAATGCAGCGAATTTCTCACCAACTTTCGCACATTTCACGCCGAGCAAAAAGAAGCTAATTTTCGCTTGTGGTTCATCAACACTTTACGTGTTTCGATAGAAAGTTTTTCGGCTGCAATTGTGTGAAAATGAATTCAAAATGAATGCTCGAGTTGTGAAATGTATGCGCAAAACTTTCGAGAAACGTTGCAAATGACGAGTTTTGTGAATGCGAAATTTTTGTTTTCACGTATTTCGCGAATAATGAAAGCGACTAAAATTTATACGAGCGCAGAGTTGCTTTTGACATTTTTTCAAAGTATTTGAAATGTGAACAATGATTATAAATAACCACGCACAGATCATTAATTTGTTTCGCTTTTCGGACACATCGTACCGCACAAATGCTGCACACTAATCGTTATGCTGGGCATCAATTTAACGAAAGATTTTATTAAGACAAAAGCTGTCCGCAAAGCGCTTCGAAAGTAGCGAGAAAGAGAAAAAAAAATGGAAGGCAAATAACGTATAGACGCTAAGCTGGGCGAAGAGAGGCGATCATTAAGTATGAGCAAGTTTCAGTTTGCAAACGATTTATTTGCGAATCGAGAACTATTCGAAGTAATAATCTCGATCATTGAAGACAAGTTATGTGCAAATATTAATGATCTCTGATCCTTCACTGAACTTTGCCTGTAATTAGCTTTTCGAAAAGGAAGCGAAGGATTAAATGCCGCTTTCTGATTTATTATCAATATTTCTCATTGCAAGCCTTCCATAATCTGATTTATATTCATTTTTGTTCAATTTTGTGAAAGATAAGAACACATTTAAATCTCTATTGCATTCGATTTACACTCAAACTGTAATCTCATTTTTTACACATTAAAGGCGACAAAACTTCTTTTCACTCGTTTGCGCTCGCATTTTTTTTTCGCAAACGGCTTCAAATTGAATATTACCTCTTAAAGTAGATTTAAAATGAGAAAGCACACGTCTCGTATTTGTGTATAACGCCTCGACGAAGATATCGATTGCCAGCAATAAACAATGACAAAAACCTTCGCCTAATTTCATACGCAAACATATTTCAACGCCAATTATTTTGCTTTGTTTGGGTTCGTTTTTTCATGAATCGCTTTAAAGTCCGTATCATTCAAATTGCAGCAACATGTTCTGCAAAGTGAACCGTTCAGAATTAAATGCTTTTCGTAATAGTACACAGCTATCCGAATAATGTAGTGACGTGCACACGAACACTTAGACCGATAAAAAGCAATTTATGCAAAATTATACGCTCGAAAAACTATGATCGAAACTCGAAGCTTGCAAAGCTGTCAGGAAGAACATCTACATTTAAACTGGCGCAATGCTATGATGAGCGTTGTTATGTATGCAAAAATCTTTGTTGTTGGGATTTATGCTAATTGTGTTATTAAGTGAATTAAAAGATTTCAAGTGAAAACCAGCGAAAATAATTTGATAAAAGTTTTTGCGATTATTTTCACAAGCGCAAGTTTGCTCGTAAAAACGCTTTGCATAATGATAAAATACATGAGTTTGACAAAACCGAAAAAATTCTCAAGTTGTCCATCTGAAAAGGAAACTTTTACTGACTTTTTCATCACATGTCCCTCTCGGCGCAACTAAATCTGTTGCTCGTAAACGGAAATGAATATGTGTCGCTATCATATTTTGGTTCCCGCTGTTGCTTTTTCTGTTAACCAACGCCATTCTCATATTTGGACAGCTTTAGTTTAATGCCCACGAAGCGATGAAAACATCAAAACAACTATCGCATGGAAATATGGCAAATTACAATGAAACTGCGCACCATTAAAACTCAAACGTTAACAGGGATTATTTCGCGTACAAAGGTTTTACTGTCTAAATTATGATGAAGAGCCATTTGAGAAGACAGCCTCATGCTTTCGATCATTTTGATTTAGAGTAAATCCAGACGCGAGTTTTCATTTCGAGAAATTATTATGTTTAATCTCAATTTCTCAGCAATCATTTCGCTCGTTCTTTTTCCACTTTATTTCTCATAAATCAGTAATGTCAATAATAAGATAACCATTAAGCAGCAAAAAGTCGAATTGAATTTTTTATCTGAAAGTAAGTTTTTAAAAAATAATAAACTCAACCAGCTAATTGCTCTATTCTCGTGCTCTCACCACAAACGATCAAAAATTAAATTCAAAAGCGCAATGTTCTGCTCGGTGAGCCGGATGAAACAAAAATCGATTTTTTTTTAATTTTTCTTTTTTAAAATTCAGATTGAGGCAAACATGAATTCCATTGAGTAAAGATTAATATTCGTATGTATTTTATGAATTTTACTGAAAGGATTCTTTCCAACTCGTGCCAAGCAGAATCGAAAAATCGGGTGAATTCGCGAAAAAACGTTTTCTACTCAAAGCAAACTCATACGCAATCATATTTATGGTAGGGCAAGATTTTTCAAACGAAGCAATAAAATAAATTTTTCATATTTTGTGCTTCTTAACAGTGTTCGTGCTCATTCTCACATCTGGAAGCTAAAGCATTAAAATTTTCCCATTACTTGACAAAATGATTTGTTCTCGACCAGGAGGGAAAACGAAAAGAACAAAGAAATCATTACGAATACAATAAGACAAAATTGTTATTTCCATAAGTTCCAATAAACTTCAAAAGTTTTGAAATTTGAATAAAATTCAGGTTCCACTACCTCGCACACTCAGCTTATTTGTGCGAACTTTTGTGGCTATGTTCTAAAACCTTGTGCGACACTTTAAAAATTTGCAGCGTTTAGAAAGATCGAAGCATCGAAGTGCTTCGAAGGTTTAAATTGTTTATTTGGACTTAAGTGAAGCAAATCTCGGCGAAGCATAAAAAGCGCATTTCGAATGTGTCGATGTAGTGAAGATGCTCGAAATACACGTTTTCTCTAACAAAAATGCGAAATGAGCATTTAAAAACTCGTTTCGAATTTCAAATGCGTAAATGAGAAGAAGAAGCGGCTTTCGATTGCCGCTACCCATTGGTTCCTCTTAACTAATTATAGGTTGTCTTCGTTCAATTTTTATTTAAGTTGCATTATAAGCGTTTTGCTTCCTTTTTCGAGCACCGTGTCATGTTTTGGACTACAGTTAAGGAGGTAGTAAACGCTTCTCAAACTATTTTAAATGCTTTGCTGCAGAATGCCCGAGAGCAAATACTATCGAGTGAATCGCTTCTGTGTGTGTGTGTGTGTGTGTGTTTGTTTGTTCATTCGATTTGTACATATTTTCGCTCGTCCGCTCTTTCGATCTACCTTTTCCTGAACAATAAATTCATCGCGAGAATGTTACACAAAAACGGCGCAGTGAAATAAACGTGACACAGATACTTGTATTCAGCTTTCGAATAGAAGCCAAATTGCTTTTGGTTTCCGGGCAATGCTTCACGCGGCGATTTAAATTTCTCGCAAATAATTTTGCACTTGGACATATTTGCGATAAAAATTTATGAGTTTACTGTAAATTCGGTGAAATTCGAAGAACATCGATAAAATTGTTTTCACATTCTTCTCGAAGCCGAGAACTCGACGCGTTCGTTGTTTGCATAAAATGTGCATTGAAAAGGCTTCGGGCGCTTTGATCGGCTTTATTCTTCTTATGCGAATACAATTTTCTTCTTTTGTTTTCCTTTTCATCTTTTTAAGTCTGCTTCGCAAAAAATCGAAAGTTCACCTCTCTTCTACACAACAAATCAATTTCGGTGTTTTTGCGAAGAATGTTTTTGAAAATATTTGCTTGCTCTAAATACCAACATTTTCGATTCGTAAAAAACATTTGAATTTCTCGAGCTCTCGAAGGTTAGTTTATATTGCAGAAAACTCACTTCAGTCAACTTTTTTTGCTCAAGTCAAGTCGAATGAAAAATGAAGTTTTGTTTGCTCGCGATATTGCATAGCAGACGCTTTTTCAATGTTCAAAATTTGATGCGATTTTGATTCGAAATCAAATCGATTGCGAAATGAATAATTAAAACGTGATTTGCTTTGAGTTTTGACAAGAAGTTTGAAAGCAACGCGAAAGGAAGCCAGTGTTTAAGGTGCAAGCGTGTGCGAGCGAAAGCTTAAACGCTCGTAGTGTCTGGATGAATCCGAGTGTCAATGCATTGAGCTGAGAAAATGATGCGTCGAGACACGAAATTAGGCTCGGCTTTTTCGCGAAAAGAGATTGATGTGAGGTCATTTACCGATACACTTTTGACACACAATGCGCTCCAAAAAATGGATGTGAACTAAACCGGTAGTTGCCGTGGCAAAAAAACGCCGCCTAAAACTTTCGGGCGACAGCAGCATTTGCATTCACGCAATCGATACGCGGTAATTACACAAAGAGAAGTGATAAGCGTAATATTCCGAAACAGAAAAAATGAGCTTCGAGTAATGATTGCGAGCAGTCAAAAGTGTTCGATAAAAGTGAATTCGAAAATTGCCTCAAGATGACAATAAACACTCGAAAGTGAAGCTTAAAGTAAAGTGAATTGAAAATAATGAAAATGTTTATTGTTTAACGCTTTTTGAGCGTTGAAATTCAATTGCTTCTCGCTTTTCCTAAGTTTGGCTCACAAATGAACTCGAAAAAAGTTTTTTCGCAAAGTTTTGCGAAACGCGAGCCGCCGTCGAAACTCGCGAAAGCCGCCGCCGTTCGCGAAACGTGCGAAAGGTGAAGAAATGAATGCTGTGAAAATTAGTAAAAATTGTTCGTTTTTCGTTTCCAAATTTTTATTCTCAAAATTAGCGTCAAATCATTGTTCAAAGCCTCGTTCTCTTCACGCTTTGCTTTCGGCCACATTTCGAAATCCGCTCACTTTTAAGCCAACTTTAATCGTCAATCGAACCGCGAAACGTACGTTATGCGAAAAGCTGGAAACAGGCACAGATTCGGATCTTCATTGGGACAAATTCGAACGCGATTTCGTTCAGTTAACAGTGGAAAATTTTCGCGAATTAATCGTCGACAAACAAAGCGAACTCGAAATTCAAAAGACGCTTCAATTGTATGAGCTTTTAAAATACACCACCGGTCAGGTGCCGATCACTTTGGACACCCAATTGATGCGTCGTTTAATGAAAGAAGGCGAAAAGCAGAAAACACGAACGTTGAAATATTTCTTTCGAATCGAAATAGGACAGAGAAAACGAGAGAAAGAGAAGAAGGAGATTGCGATGCGAATTGAGAAGCTAAACAAAGAGTACCAATCGCAGCCACGCGAATTAAGAAGTCTCGGTGTTCAATTCCATCCTGAAACCAATGCGCCTGTTTACGGTTTGTGGAAAAATTCACTTTTCACCAAAATCAGCTCTTCGAAATATCCGCATGCATTCGATGCAAAGATGCTCGCATCTCTTTTTTTCGGACAAAATTTAGTTTTTGATTGCGATTACGATGATTTTATGGACGAAATGTGCGTTTCAAATACAGGCAAACAAATTGCTATTTGTTTCGGTGCTAACAAAAAATTCAAATATCCTTTTCATTTGTGGTTTTGTAATCTTAAAAAAGACTCGAACACGGCGATGTGTCTACAGAAAAACATTGGCAATATATTTCGACCCAATTCATTTGTCACAGTAAAGGAACAATCGTATTTAGACCTTTTTCCGAAAGAGAATTTAGTTTATCTGTCGCCAGAATCAAGAAATGAACTAATCGAATTTAGTCATGAGGACGTTTATATAATAGGCGCATTTAACGACAAATTTGTTTCAAATTTATCTGACAGAAGAGCGTCATTTATGAAAGCGAAAAAAGAAGGTTTAAGAACCGCGCGGTTACCAATCGACACATACTTAATGATGAAGGGAGCTAAAACACTGACCATTGATCAAGTTTTTAGAGTGATGGGCACTTGCAAACAAACTGGTGATTGGAAAGAGGCATTGGAAAAGTGGGTGCCAAAGAGAAAGGTGAAAACAAAAGAAGAAATCGAAACGGAGCAACAGTACAGAAGACAGAAATTAAAAAGAAAGAATTTTTTTCATTGAAATTTTGATTTTGAAAATTAAATGAACTTTAAATACAATTTTAAATCGTTAAATGTTAATATGTACAGAAGCTTTATTAAAGATTGTTTGTAGGTAAGATGTGGTCGCTTCTTCGGGTTCGACTCTTTCCAGCCAAATCGTCAGCATCTGTTTTGCTTGATCAATCGATTCTTTAAACTCCGACTCAAAATACTCAATCTCGTCGCTCTGTGTGTCAAAGATTTTTGGAATAAAGAGCAAGGAATTGGAATGTTAGGAAAACTCACCTCAAACTTCAACAGCGGTGCTACTTTTTTCCAATCCGATCTCAATTTTTCAGCTATGTCCTTGATCACTGCTGGATTCACCGCACCCGCTATACCATTTGGTGTGTCACTACCATGATTTACTAATGGTGTTCGATCACCTCCACTAACGGTTTGCTCCTCAACCTGTTTCAACAACTCATCATCACTGATGTCTTCTGCATCATCGATGGCAATGTCGGTTCCTACTTTGCTACCACCCGCAGCTAAGTCTTTGCTTAATTTTTCGGTGACTGAATCAAGATACGAATGAATAGTTTTTACCATTTGATTGCTCGGTGTAAAAAAGTGTGGCGATTTCTGGCTTAACAAACGTAAAGCGCGCCATGTGAAGTTACTGTCTTCATTTATCTTTTTCTGCCTTTCCTCATCACTCAAATGTATGATTTCTTCAAAGTATTTTTCTACTGTTGGTGTGAATATCCGTTTCTTGCTGCGACACGCTTCCCAATTATCGGGACAAAAATTCCACAATTTTGTCAATTCAGGATTACCGATGACAATTTTGTTCGCATTCACTGCCGCTTTTACCTCGTCGCCCAATTTTCGCTTTTTAGTCGGAGGCTTGTTTGTGACAGGCTCATTTATCTCCTTCAAATCTGGACATAATTCATTTTTCCAAATGTTCCAATATTCCTCACGTTTTAAAAGATTTTCAACACATTTTCGCATTTCGACACCATTCGGTGGAGTTTCTTCAATCAATTTCAACACCTTTTCATTTGTTTCTTTGATCCAATTACTTTGTTCTTCGCTCAAAGTTTGTGTGTCTTGTTTGAAACGAACATTAGCCAAAAGATATTGAAATAAAATGAGAAATTGGATGAGGATATAACGGCGAAAATTAGAATCGCTTAATTGTAATTCTAATAGCTTTTGGTTGGTCAAATATTTAGAGAAATAAACGTGATCACTTTTGTCTTTCGTGCCTAAAATTTGAAAATTGGACGTTGTTGAAGGATCTAATTTATAGCTATTGAATGCTTGAATCACGTCGTTCGCATAAAGTTGAAACTGTTTCCAACTTCCTTTATTGTAAAACTGTAATGGATGTCGAAATGTGTCTTGCAATTGCCAAAATTTTCGATATAAATTGTAGTCCACTTGAATTGAATCTGTAGATGGCATTTCGCCTTCCTCCAAGCAACCGTCAGTTATCATGGACTCAGTCAGAACACCCTCGTCTTGGATTGAGATCGATGTGACATTATCTTGATTAAATTCAGAAATTAGATTAAGTCCCGATCTTTCAAACAATGGAAAAAACTTCGCCAAAAACACGAGTATTCGTCCGCAAAAAACGGTGTTTTGCGACTTCGACAATCGTCGCAATAAATCATTACAGGATCTTAAAATCTGGTTTTTTACATTTTTGAAAAATGCTTCTTCTTTCCAAATATCAACTCGTTTCTCGACCAAATCAAATAACTGCTCGCACTGTGTGAGCGTTTTACAGTCGAACAAATCGGTCAAAAGCATTATCGGCAAGTTTCTGGCACTAAGATCATTACGCGCAGCGTTTATAGCCAGGTTTAATAAAGATTCATACAATTCGTAGTTACAATCGGGTTTCTGTGATCAAAATTTTGAATCGATAAAAATGGAGGGAAGAAAATGATCAACAAACTCTTAAAATAATGAACTCATGAAGAATGTCTTTGAAAGCAGTGTCCACTGCTGCTTTGATGTCGACATCGACTCCATTCGCACCTTTTTCGATCATTGGTTTGCAAAGATTAATCAAACCCTCGAAGTTTTCGTCGGTCAACGCATTATTAATACACGCCTTTTGAAAAAGACAATCGTTCAGTTCGATTAATAACAATGAGAAAACTCACCAAAACCTGCGTTCGAATCTTTTCGTACTCAAATAAAGCCATTCGTTCGCTGAAACTGTCGCTTTCGTTTCACGCCAATCTTAGAATCATTCGATTGCTGATCCCTCAAATTCGATTCCTCGCAAAGGGACAGTCTATGCGTTGCGTCCTTTTAAAAACTTGTGGCGTCCATTGAAAAAGTTTTGCATTTTCTGCGATTTTTATCCAAATAATTGCTTGATTACTAAAGCTGCTAATCGATCTGGAAGTAAAGTGCAGGCAAATAAAACGTTCGAAAAAATTAGTTCCGTAATATTCTTTACTGGTGGGGAAACTAAGAATCTTAAATATTTCTTTAACAAAAGTTATAATTGATTGCTCTCGAAAAAATGATTAATTTCTTGCACACTCAAGAAAGCGAAAAGTTTACATTGTCGGGGAAAATAAGTGGGAAAGCGATGAAAGAGGAGTTACTTCAATCGCTTATGCATATAATCGTTAAAAAGCTCTAAACTATTCTATAAAAACTCGAAAATAAAGAACTGTGAATTCATCAAAAGAAAACCTCAAAGTCCGCTCGTCGAAATGGAAATTCAAATTTTAAAAGATATTGAAAATGATGCTTTCTCATTCCGAAAAAGTAGACTTGTCACAAAAGGAATTACCAGGACTCGTTAAAGAGATGTTGATCCGGTCATTTGAAAAGAATCCTGATTACAAATCTTTTACTTCAGCTCAAGATTTTGATAAGAAAAAATTTTGAAATATGAACCTTTAACCAAAGTTTTTGTTGAATATAATTATATTTTCAAAGATCGTCGCCATAATTTCGCAGAATAAAACATCTAAAAGCTTTTATTTGTTAATTTCAAAATCATTTTCAAAACACTTTTGCTATCGAAAGAAAGTAAAATTATGCAATTTGATTAAAAAACTTGATTTTTGAGCACATATATAATAACATATTTTAGTTGGTATTGAGCACATAATTTCATGTCGCTATTGATTAACTCTGGTTTATGAAAAAATGATTGAAGAGTTAACTTTATCTGTCAAATAAGAGTTCTATGCAATCTAATTGAACTTTTTAACAATTATATGCATAAGTGATTGAAGTAACTCCTCTTTCCTCGTTATGCCAGCATACGTGTTGAAATCGGTTATGACGTTTTGCAATGCAGGAAAGTGTGCTTCCAAAGGTAGCAATTTTTCGCAAACAATAGCACATTTTAAATCTAAAAATTATAATCGATTGTTTATAATCTATTGAAAATTTATATTTATAAACATCGATTTTTTTAAACGACGCGCATTAAACATGTTGAATTAAAGCAATCGAGTGTTTGTCACGTGTTAATTGATTGCTTGCAACCATTAATCAAACAAGACGCAAAAGTGATCTTTCTTTGAGTTTATATTAAATATTTACTAATTCAATTATTGAAAATTATTTCATTAATTCATACATTGAAAATCACTGAAAATGAGTGCAAGCTTTCATTCAAAATTGTTGTCAGCCTTATATTTGAACGAAGATTTGTGCGATATTCGATTCGTGATTGAAGGCGAAACGATTGTGGCAAACAAAGCCGTGCTCGCTGCCAGTTGCGAATACTTCAAACGCATGCTTTTTGGTGAAACGAATGAATCGAAAGCAGATGAAGTGGTATTGAAACACACGCCGAAAGCCGCGTTCAAATCGATCATAAAATTTATTTATATGGGAAGTGTTGAAACTAAACAAATGGATTGCGACGACTTATTGTCACTCATTTCGCTTTCACATCAATATCAGTTCAAAGAACTGTTCGATTTCGTTAAAAATAAAATTTCAGAACAAAGCATTTGCATTGAGAACATCAATGAGGTTTTCAAAGTTGCCTATTTTTGCGAAATCGATATTTTATTGGAAAACTGCTTGTCATTTATTGATGAGAATGCAAAAGAAATCGTCAAGAATCATAACGTATTCTCATCATTCTGTTTCGAACTTGTCGATCAAATTGTCTCTCGTCAGACTTTTGTGGCCGAAGAAATCGACATTTTCACCGCTTTAATGGCTTGGAAGCAATCAAATACGAATTATGACTTAAATTCGCTATTGACCAAAATTCGCTGGGATCAAATTGATGAGATTGTGTTTCGAAAATTCATCACTCCTTTAAACGTATTCACAGATTCGCAATATATCGACGCTCGTTGCAATAAAAAAGGAAAACGACAAAAGAAAAACGACTCGCATCTCATCGTGTATCCGTCCCCACGCCATTCACAACAGCCTCAACACTACTCGGAAACTACTTGGGATACTACTGGTGATCTTTGGATACCTATTGTTGAAAGAAATGGTTAAAAAATGTATTTCTTTTACCCAACAATGTAAACTTTTCTCTTTCCTTGAGTGTACTTATGAAACTGATTGGTAGTCGATGAGGCAATGATTTATACGTTTAAAACAACACAAAAAAGTCCACTAAAATAAACAATTCTCGAGTTTGTTAAATAAATTATTTTTTTACGAAAAAGAATATTTTAATCTCAAATCAAAATTAAAATTGAGAAACATAAACAAATGTTAAAACTGAATTTTTTATAAATTCATTTTCCATGCAAATTCACTTTTCAAATTTTTTAGTTTTTAGCGAGTTTCACGAAGTGAAATACGCTATTAATCTCGTAATGTTTGTCGGTCTGTCTGTCTGTCTGTCTGTCTGTGCACAAGTTAATAAAAGGTAAGAAAGGTAAATAAATGGATAATCTATA